>JXCR01118358.1:435649-501040 GCA_002079205.1 Phalaenopsis hybrid cultivar | reverse complement strand
ATATTAAGAACACTTCTAAAGATTGATTCACAACAAATCAAGTGGGAAAGAAAAAATACAATACCACCAACAAAATGATTCATAGGCAAGATGTAAGACTTCTCAAAAAAATAGCTTCCTATTTTAGAAGTTTGAAACCCAGAGACTCAAAAAACCTTGCATTCTTATGCTCAAGGTTAGCTTGAAGAGCAACTGTCATTGTCTTCATTGATCCTTGAGTAGACTCTCAAACTTACTCGAAGGAATTGATGATATTGTCTCGACATTTAGCGACTTTAAAACCAGCAGCACATACCCTAATTTCAGCTTGATCCTCATGAGCAACTTCCTTTTCTTTTTATTAGAATTAATGATAAAATTAACATATTCATCCCTCCCAACAACATCAAGAAATTGGCAACTCGCTCAATCCTAGATGTCAAGAACTCATTTGGCATAGTTTTCATATCACTAAGAACTTTCTTTGTCATTTCAATAAGTAAAAAATCAAAACAACATGGGGTCACGACTATGTCAACATCAGTCGTACCTCCCGTCTTTTTTAGATCATTTTCTTGCAATAGATATTGCAAATTTCAAAGAAGAAAAAGCCCAAGAAAGATTTCTACTTGATCCGAATAACTTTCACTCCAAGGCTTTAATGAGAGTGGGGGAGAGTATCACACCAATTTTCATTTTAGATATGAAGTAATTATGAAGGTTTAGAAGCATCAATTGACATTTACCAGCAACTGAATAACATTGACATCCATTATCGTACATTGACATCCATTATCGTACTTTACAGATGCCATTGAACCAATAAAACCTTAAGTGTATCAACTCACATCGAACTGATGTCTGTCAAAGTCCGAAATTTGGGGAGTCATCACACCAATTCTCATTTACCAGCAACTGGCATTGGATGTCTGCCAGCCAAGTCGCTCAATCTCCTTTGCAAGGAAAATAACCGAGTTTGTTGCTTACCAATGCATATTGTCACCCTTGATCGACATTGGATGTTTGCTAAATAATGTCGCCTAATGTCCAGAATCAATAGATGTTANGCACTCATCATTGAGTTTAAGGAGGCACCATTAAAAAGTTTCTCAAGAATTCCTCCAGAAAGCATCACTAGTTTTTTTGAAATTCAACCGATTTCTTGTCACACTATTCACTAATGCATAAAAGGTACTTGAAAAACTCACAGGCCGATTTGAACTTCAGCAAGAAGTAGAACCAAGTGAATTCATCCAACATTGGACAATTTGATTTCAAATTGAGATGTTGAATGTTAAGGATTTGGAACCTATTATCACCTAGACCACACTTAGTCTAAAGGAAAAACCATTTAGATATGCTCTTGGATAACAAGTAATAATTCTAATTAGAACCTGCCAATAGTCATATTAATGCAAATAGTACAATAATATTGAATTTTTTACTTTGAAAACTTGGCATTTGAAATTCGCCAGAGACTTGCAGTGATATCACGAATATCAACCGAATCAACACGATTGAGACTTCAACTCGAAAAATACTAGATCACACCATAGCAATCGACATCTATATCATCATCATCAACAGCACCATCAATGATGGTAAACAGGTACACCCACACACCCGTACACCCCATTGGAGTATTGTATGGAAAATTAGAGAATGCAACTAAAGATAAAGAATACATTTGTCAATCGCCTTCACTATAAATACAATCTATGCTAGATCAGTTAAAACATTATATATTTCATAAAGATACGAAGGAGTGCTGGCATCTTTGTAATATTGTCGAAGAGTACATGGAAGATGAAAATTTTATGGAGTTTGTGCTTGTCAGTCCTGAATGACCATCCAAAAAAATAAAAGTATTAATATATTTGATTTATTTTTCTTCCTAAGATAACCTAGCTTTTAAGAATACTTCATAAAACTTAGTTTTGAAACATAATTAATTTATATTTGGGAAATTTCTCATAGGAACTCGACATTAAACACAAAAGAACTATCCTAAGAACTTAACAATTATAACTGAAAAGCTCTTGCAAGGTAACAACAAAGTATTTGAGAAATAAGCACAAGAGGTTTAATATATGTGGAATCAACAAAATTGAGAATTATCAAAAGGATCAAATCCTGAAGCTAATATTTGTTTATTCAGTTTAAAGTTAGAACAAATTTCAAATTTGTAACTCAGAAAATTGACAACTCAATATTAATTAAAAAATATGAATCTTACATGCAACCCTATTGGTTAAGAAAGTAGTAGACTAACTTGAGTTTAGGTTCAAAATAATCTAAATCCATGGTCAAGTTTACAACTTATCTGACTAGTTCTTATAGGAGAGTTATGATCATTAGGTAGACCGACAATCAACACTGAACAAAGTAACTCTAAAACTTAAGCTAAACCATGAGTTTCATTTAAAACAATAATATTGTTTACTAGAAAACTCATCAACTCAATAATTTGACAATTAGCCTACTCAACAATTTATCTATTCAATACTCCATTATTGTTTTTAAAATTTGCTGATATTCTAAATTTCTCTTAATTATTTGAAATATGAAAAATTAAGCTTCAATTTAGACTCTCCTTTTTTCAATAAGATTTACATTCAAAAAGATCAAAGTACTTTATAATGGCAAGTCTAGGTAACTCCACTACGACAAAAGCTTTGGCTTATACTGAAGTTCCATACAAGATATTGGCTGGCATAAAATTAAGAGAAAATGCTAGATAAGAATTTGGCAGTGATATCACATATTGAAAGAAACACTTTTATTATCCACTTAAAAATCTCTTGATGTTTAATCCAACCACACTACTAAGTATGAATTCAACAAATTATTTTAAATCATAGTTTCATCATTTATTTACTTTGTTCATTACTAATGATTTCTACTCAGATTACACATAAAGAACACACTAAGAAATGATATTTCAGGAAAGAGACTTCATTTATTAAAAAAGTTTATAATTTATTTGAAAAGGAGCGCAAAAAAATAAAAATTTTCCAGTATTTAAGAATATTTATCTGACTTTTTTTGTTTTTATACTTCTTGAAAGACCCTTGTCTCTGGCTAGCATAAGTTATTATAAAAAAAAAGAAAGTTAAATCATATCATATATGATTGAGCACCACATGGTTCTTTAGAATATACAGAGAGAATATAATATAATTTTGGTACTTGTCCTTGATCTAATCCTAATACTCATTAGGCTCAATAAACTCATTAATAATTATGATTTTTGAATATTATGAACTCTACTCAGCCTTATCTTCCTATGAATTCTTCAATGATTCATCTAACTCGAATTGAATTCAAAAGATAAACATCTACAATTTGAGAGGTAGATGATCTCTCCAAATTCCTACAATTCAAGAAGTAGAAAATCTCACACAAACCCTCAACTTGAGATTCACAACAATAATCTCATGCATACCTAACCCTAAACTTATTATGGTTTATTTATAGTAAAGAAAAGTAAATAATAAGACTGAATTGTCCTTAGGCACACAAAAGACAAAATTGCCTTTAGGCTAGCACCGACATAATTACACCTTCCCATTAAGGTGGGAAAAAGTGAGGCATTCCTCCACCACTGCCCTCTGTTTCTTCATCCGCTGCCTCCTCGTCACACACTATAAGATCATGTAATTGTTCGATCATTTCAATTGTCTCTAGAGATAAACTTCTCATCCCACCGAAAACATAACTCCTTGGCTCGCTTTTCCTGAATCTCTACCTCTATAAGGTAGTCGAGTGTCGCTTTCAGTTGTGACCTATCATTATTATCTTGTGAAGTCTCTCTCTAAACTTCAACTATTTGAGTTTTTGGCATTGTCGTGGTTGAAGTAGTTTAGCATAACGCTCTACCTATGCTGCTCTTATTAGTCTGTTCCATGGCATTATGATCTTCAACCAACTGCATTGAAATCATGTCACAACGACCAAAGTGTTGCACGTATGTTGAACTTTAGACCCTTCATGAAGTTCTCCAATATTGTTTAAGAAATCCTCTCAGCCATCCCAACAAGAGCTTAAATCTTTTCCTATACACCGTGACAGTCCCTTGCTAAGTCAATGCAAACCATTCCTCATGAATGTCTCCTTCTCGAGTGGCTCAAAAACATTCAAACACACAATCCTTAAATTCTTTCCACGAGTAGATCAACTATATAGCCTCCCTCTATTGAAAAATGCTAGGGTTTTCCCCTCCAAACATAATCCGCCGCCATGAGCTTCTCCTCCCCATTTAGCCTATTCACAGAAAAAATAGTTTTACCCGATCCACTCATCCATGTACATATTTCCACTCAAAGTCTGACATCTTCAACTTCCTAGCCCAAGCTTCTCCACCCCAACTTCTACTCTCTCGATTATTTGCCCCCATGTATCAAGGGTAAACCTCCCTCCTTCGATCATAGTCATAACCCATCCCAACTTCTCTCCTTTCTTCTTTGCAATCATGCATACCACTTGCATAACATTTTCTCTATGTTTCGGCCCAACCGCCTCAATCAGAAATATCTAATGGACCCCCTCCCCCCCAAGATCCACTCATCCATGTACATATTTCCACTCAAAGTCAGACATCTTCAACTTCCTAGCCCAAGCTTCTCCACCCAACTTCTACTCTCTCGATTATTTGCCCTCATGTATCAAGGGTAAACCTCCCTCCTTCGATCATAATCATATCTCATCCCAACTTCTCTCCTTTCTTCTTTGCAATCATGCATACCACTCACATAACATCTTCTCCATGTTTCGGCCCAACCGCCTCAATCAGAAATATCTAATGGAAACCCTCCCCCCCAAGATCCACTCATCCATGTANCTAATGGAAACCCCCCCCCCCCCCCCTCCCGGCGCATCGGAGCCCCAGGAGGAGGCTCTTGATGGTAGATGCTTACCTTCTCATGTTCCTCTCATCCAATCTATTTCCATTTCGATTTAGCCAATGAATCTTCGATCAACCTTGATTAGGGTTTGCAAATTGAACCGTCGGCAGAGTCTTTGATTGCATCTCTATAGCTTTCTTAACATCTCCTACAAGCTCTTGAATCGGCTTTCAACTTCTCTAAATCATCTACTTTCTTTATTGAAATATCTCCGGCACGGATTTATAACTTCTTTATGTTGAAATCCCATTGTCAGCTTCCCATTTAACTTGAATCCCGATTGTACCACAAGTGTTTAAGTCGCAATCCCTTTCTTGATTTCAGATTGCACGGTTTATTCACCCGTATCACAGCTAGGGCAAGATGAACTGTCGTGCTTCTTGGATAGATTAGGTTAGTCAATGATTGGATGGAGCAGAAGGGGAAGAAAGAAGGAATTTTAGAGAATCTGTAAGTCCCGATTCCGTCAATAGCCTTCCTCACAAAATTCAGTAGTCGTGATCTCACAGTTGCCTTCTCCGCAAGAAAAGAAGAGAGTTTCGGGTCTCTGTAAGCGGCGATCCCATCTTGTCTTCATCCTAAATTTCCATAACATGACAATATCACATCCTAATCGGAGGAGAAGGATCACATCGATGGAGGATTTGTATGATGTGATCCGTCGATGCTTCCCAACTAAGGCTGTAAACGAGACTCGTGTTCGGCTCGTTCGAATCTGACTCGTGTTCGAATCGGCTCGTGTCGAAATGGCTAGTGAACAGTGTGTTCATGTTCGGCTCGAATAACAATTTCATATTCGTGTTTAGCTCATGTTCGACTCGAAATTAGCTCGTTAAAATATAAAATTATTTTAATAAATATTATTTTAAAAAAAATAATAATAATTTTGTCTAAAAATTTTTTAAGAACAAATTTCATAAAAAAATTTAGAAATTTATTAACTTAAGAAAATGATGAGCTCAAAAAACTTTACAAAATTGATTACAAAATTTTATACAAGAATATTCATATAATTTGACAAAAACTTACAAAATAGCAATCAATTTATTAGAAATTTTAAAATGTATAAACTAAACAAGAGTAGAAAAACTACAAATAAAATCTCAAAATCAAAATCAAAATCTAAAAATAATTGTATTAAACATTTAATTCTTCTTATCATTTACATACAACTCAAACTACTAAAACTAAAAATAATCTGATTTTGAAATCTTCCAGTACAGGGACTTCAACAGGTTTTCCACTTGAAAACTCCGAAGAAACATTGTCACTTGCAGAACTGGAACTAGCAATATCGCTTAAGTTGAGGATGTTCGTATTGTAAATTTAAAACAGAACATCCTCAACTTGTTTAATTTTGGAGTCTAATTCAACATGTGTATACATCTTGCCAAAACTAAAATGTATGAACTTAGTAAATTAAGATTGGCAATATCGTTGCTATCCTGAGCTTCTGGTAGCAACTGATTGTTGGATGAATCTGATTGTGAAAGATTTAATTCGGACATATTTGCACTTGCACGCTAACTGAAATCAAAACTACGGAATTAGTATTACTTCATACATGCATACATAGATGCAACCATAACCATATATTGACTTCACAACATTACCAATTTACCATACCAAATAAAACCATTCAAATCTGACTCGATGTAAACTAGTGTAGGGTACTACAAAAGATGCATAATAACATGACCATTAGAAAAATTGATGCTCATATTTCCTCACCAACAAGGCTGATCTACATAACTTAAACTCAAGTATTCATATACGATCTTGCTCTATAAACATAACTTGAACTCAAATATTCATAAAATTGTTAAGCAAGAATTTAGCATTCATTTTCTTGTTTATAAACTCAAGTATTCATCTAGCATAACACTTGGAAAACAGATGTTATTGAATTCAAAAGACACAAAATTATGGTTTTTGTCCAACATGCACCAAAAGCTATAGGATCTACCCTACTCTAAAAGCATAAAGATACTCCATGAATTCTGCTTGAAGGACTATTAGCATCAAAAAAAGGATGAGTTAGGAGAGATATTTATATTTGGTTCAAGAGGCATACCCAAAGATAAATATGAAATATTACAGAAAATATACTCAAAGATAACACCTGGGTATCCAAACAAGCAACCGTGCAAGAATATCGAGCAACCAAGCAAGAATACCGATCAATCCAGCCAACAATGTCTTTCCAAGGAGAAGGAAAAGTAGAGATTAGTGCAAGAATATTACAAAAAAGATGAAATATTATTAGTTCAATAGACATACCTGAAAATAAATATGAAATATTACAGAAAAGATACTCAAAGAAAACACCTAGGTATCCAAACAAGCAACCGTGCAAGAATATCAAGCAACCAAGCAAGAATACCAATCAATCTTCCAAATAAAAAAATTTAAGAAATATTAGGACAACTGGACAAGAGGCATACATGAAGATAAATATGAAATATTACAGAAAAGATACTCAAAGATAATACCTACGTATCATACAAGCAGCCGTCCAAGAATATCGAGCAACTAAGCAAGAATATCAATCAATCGAGCCAACACTGCCGAGAAGGAGAAGTAGAGATCAGATTTTTTTAAAGTTTTCAACAACTCTGTTATCAGATCTCATCCATAAAAATCTAGATCTAAATGCAACATGCGAGATTTCACTGCCAAAACCCTAAAAGACTAGGTTTCACTCAAAAAATCTAAGTAAATCTAAAAGAAATTTAAGAAAATTTAAGCTAAGAGGTGAATCTGAAAATCAATATGAAACAATAGAGAAAAAATACTCAAATATAACACCTCTGTAAGTAAATAAGCAACCAAGCAAGAAAACCGAGCAATCGAGCCAACGCTGACTATCCGTGGAGAAATAGAAGTAGATATTAGCAGAAGAACATGAACGGCGAACCCTAAGCTCTCAGACCAGAAAGCCTCTCGCGATTTTGAGAGGAGAAGCAGAGGAAAGGCAGCTAAACCCCAGAACTTTCGAGACGGGGTCACGGGATTGGGAGACCACCGCTCTTAGGATTTTTTGTGTGATATAGTTTATTGTTATACATATATTAAATATGTAACTTATATTCTATAAATATATAATATTTATATATATAATAGTAATATAATATTCTTAATATTTTTTTATATATTATAATTTATAGGATAAATTTTTTAAAATATGATAATTTATTTTTTAAAAAAATTTATTAATTATAATTTATAATATTTAATTTTATGAATATGTATTATGTATATTTATATATATTTATTTTCGAGCCAATTCAAGCCGAACAGGAGCGAACAAACTTTTGTTCGTATTTGGCTCGTTTACATTTCGAGCTTAAAAATTTGTTTTTGTTCGGCTCGTTAGGCTTAACGAACGAGCCGAACACAAGCTGCTTAACGAGCCACACAAGTTGTTCACGAACAACGAGCCAAATTGACAGCCCTATTCCCAGCTATCACAAATGTAAAGTGGGATTCGTGATTCCCTCATTGCTTCCCATGGAGCGCAAACAACGAGTGATACTCCTGTTGTGCATCACAATCCCATCGTAATAAGTGAGCACGGCTAGGAAAACTGATGACGACAATTCCTTCTTCTCGGATGGAAACACTTTGATAACAAATTGATACGATTCAACCCAGAAATCTACACAATTTCCAAAAAATTAGGGCAAACATATATTTTATTGCAAGAACATCAAACATTCAACTCAAATACAAAAGATAAACATTTACAATTCGAGAGATGGACAATCTCTCCCAATTCCTACAATTCTAGTGATAGGAAATCTCTCATAAATCCTAAACCTAAGACTCACAATAATAATCTCATGTATACCTAACCCTAAACCTATTAGGGTCTATTTATACTACACAATAATAAAAAATAAAAGACTAAATTATCCGTAGGCACACAAAAGAATAAATTGCCTTTAGGCTAGACACCGCCATAACATGATCTAGTTCTTTCCCTAAAATTTCAAAATCAACCAAAATGACTCATTGATCTTCCTATGAAACTTGATACTTACAGTTTGAAACCTTTAAAATCATTATTTTTTCCTAAAATTTCTGCTTTCAGCTCTCCAATCAACTGCAGCCTTTATGGCAAATTCTTCAGTACATTTCAAAGTTTTCTTGGTGCACCCCCCTCTAATTAACAGAATATCCTTTTGCTTCAAAGATGACTCTCCCAATACACTTGATCCAACACACCTCTCAAGTTGATATTTTTTGCAACTAACTTCTTATGATTGTTCGCTAGAAAAAAAAATACCAAGTCAAAACTAGTTTTCTCATCATTGGCAAATGCGAACGGTTTAGCAATAATTTTGTAAGGTGTTTATGAAAGTACTAGGAGAATAAGGCAGGAAAAGGATCCAAAATTGCTGATTTCAATTATTCTTGGGCAAAAGCAAGTTAGGACTTGTGTTAGTCATAACACGGTCATTGCTTCCTCATCAAATGGATGAATTGTCTCCTTAATCCTTATAATTAGACTTGAAGCTCCTAAGAGTATGATGGTTTTTTGCTCTACTTGACTTCAAAGCTAACTTCAATTTCGTAACTCATTGCAAAGTTGAAGGTTTAATGACAACAGATGCTATAGCAGGAACCGCTTCTTAAGAACTTCTTAACGAGTCAAGACAATTTGCCTTTTTTTTTTCTTTAAGCAGCACGTAGATAGTCTCCTCAAGAATATCATTTAGAATGCCGTTCAAGTGAGCCATGACACATTGATCTAAGCTAAACAAAATAGACTATTTACAGGAACATCAAGAACTACACATAATTAAAAATAATAACTAAATAAAACCAAAATAAAGTTAAAGAAGCTCAAGTATGAAAGTTAATAACTTACTTCCTCTTAGGAGTCCCTAAGAGAATAATCGCCTTAATAGAACTCTTTTATGTGTAATAAATGCAATTCAGTTGTTCTCCAAGTTCAAATCAACATCCTCTTCAAATAATTGTAGCGCTTATAACTTGCCCCTCAAGGTTATACTCAATCTAATCCAAACTTGCCATCCGCCCACTTGATGAAAAAATATTTCCTCTTACAATCATTTAATTTGTTTTATTAAGCCTACATTTTTACTTGGTGTTAAAAGAATATCCTCCTTAATGGCTTTTATGGTACTCCTAAACTCCATCTTGCCATTTGTGCTTGCAAGAAAATGATAAAAAAAATTCATATGAAAAATGAAATGTTGAATCACCAACATAGGCACAAAGCAATAGAAATCCACAATGTGGACCAACTAGAAAGAAAGGAAATCATAAACTGATTCTAAATTCATCTTAATAAAAGTATAGCTTATCTTCAGAAAAGTTACAGAAGTGATAATGCTGCAAAATAAAAGCACAATAGTTCATTTCAGAAGATTAATGTTAAATCAAAATCACACAAATGATTTTCAACCATCGATAGCACAGGTTCAAAGTGATATATACTAAAAAAAAATAAATTATATTTCATCAAACTGCCTAGGATCACAATCAATAATTCAAAAAAAAATAAAATAAAATGATTAAACAGATCTATAAATCTTTTCAAAATGATTCTTGATTATCACAAAAAATATAAAAATAAAGTAAAAAACACTACGTATTCTAAAAAAAAATTCCTTTCTTCCTTCAAGGAAAACACCCAAGGATAACTAAAACCTTGTAATAGGGGATTTGAGGATGTCGGTTACGTTCTCGAAAACAATAATTAGCGATAGTATAGATCGTCCTAACCATATTTGAATCCAAAGATTAAGAACACTTCTAAAGATTGATTCACAACAAATCAAGTGGGAAAGAAAAAATACAATACCACCAACAAAATGATTCATAGGCAAGATGTAATACTTCTCAAAAAAATAGCTTCCGATTTTAGAAGTTTGAAACCCAGAGACTCAAAAAACCTTGCATTCTTATGCTCAAGGTTAGCTTGAAGAACAACTGTCATTGTCTTCATTGATCCTTGAGTAGACTCTCAAACTTACTCGAAGGAATTGATGATATTGTCTCGACATTTAGCGACCTTAAAACCAGCAGAACATACCCTAATTTCAGCTTGATCCTCATGACCAACTTCCTTTTCTTTTTATTAGAACTAATGATAAAATTAACATATTCATCCTAATGATAAAATTAACATATTCATCCCTTCCAACAACAAACAATTTCAAGAAATTGGCAACTCGCTCAATCCTAGATGTCAAGAACTCATTTGGCATAGTTTTCATATCACTAAGAACTTTCTTTGTCATTTCTATAAGTAAAAAATCAAAATAACATGGGGTCACAGCTATGTCAACATCAGCCGTACCTCCCGTCTTTTTTAGATCATTTTCTTGCAATAGATATTGCAAACTGTGGTTAAATTTAGTTCAAAAACCAATTTCAAAGAAGAAAAAGCCCGAGAAAGATTTCTACTTAATCCAAATAACTTTCATTCCAAGGCTTTAATGAGAGTGGGGGAGAGTATCACACCAATTTTCATTTTAGATATGAAGTAATTATGAAGGTTTAGAAGCATCAATTGACATTGACATCCATTATCGTACTTTACAGATGTCATTGGACCAATAAAACCTTGTGTGTATCAACTCACATCGAACTGATGTCTGTCAAAGTCCGAAATTTGGGGAGTCATCACACCAATTCTCATTTACCAGCAATTGGCATTGGAAGTCTACCAGCCAAGTCGCTCAGTCTCCTTTGCAAGGAAAATAACCGAGCTTGTTACTTACCAATGCATATTGTCACCCTTGATCGATATTGGATGTTTGCTAAATAATGTTGCCTAATGTCCAAAATCAATAGATGTTAACTGGTAATCAAGGCTGCCATTCCTTGCCAATCATCACACGATAAGAACTATATTCATCAGTTGTTATCTAGTTCCCCCTCTATGTGAAGAACCAAATTAATTGCCTTTTAAAGTCAGACATCTCTCTTCATTAACATCAGATGTTTATCAACCAAAATCACCCAACATTCATAGTAGTCCGATGTCCATTGACATTCACCTCTCAATATTTGTCAATGTCCAAACCTCAACAATCATCGCCTTTGAAGGGCATTAACAACAAATAATGTGTTAAAATGTTCATAATATTTCTATATTATTTTCATATTATTTGTCCTTTTATTCTTTTATATTATATTTGGGGATGTATATGTAGTTTACAAGTGCTTAGCAAGTTGGCGAGCAAGAGGATCAAAAGAGTTGAATTGGAGTGCCTAGGATTGACCAGTAATCAGATCTAAGCACCATTCATGGGTGACTAGGCGCCCGAATCCAGAGAACAAGACGTTAGTTTTGGGTGCCCAAGCATCTGTATGCACAAGAATACGGTCAAACATCTCAATTCGCATCGTTTCGAGCTAGAAAGGATAAATTGGAATAGAGCAAAGAATTCCACACTTTCGCCATAGCTCTTGCTATCACTCTCTAGTGAGTCCAAAGTTTGTAAGAGACGGGATTTCGTTAGGATTTGAGAGAGAGTTGCGAGGGTTCTCTTGTAATTTGTGTTGTATGTGGTTCTACTCTTGTTGAGAAGAAAGGAAGACCAAACTCTTGTATTTATTTTGCTTTGATGAAAAAAATGTTTACTTAGTTGTTTCAAGGCATAAGTAGTGGGTATATTTCTTTTTCTCCTTTGAATTAGTAATATAGAAATTTTGTGTTTAACTATGATGTTGTGATTAAACTAAAATTACACGGTGGTGATCTCTTAACCTTCTACTCTTCATTGACACTCAATCTGGCTAGTTGTTGTGTTAATATGTGTTGTCATCTAGTTGTGCGAGGGATGGCTAGTGGAACAAACAGGCTAACTCACGCTGACTTTGGAGAATAGGGATATTGCTTCTAGGTTAGTGCAATCATGGATGGAAGCACAAAATCCTAGGAAAATCACTTGATTTAGGTAATTAAACCAAATTAATTTCCAAACCTTCTTAAATGTCCAAAAGGAGATAATAAGGAGATCAGTTCCTGATTGTTGCCCATAATTTTAGCACATAGTTAAACCTAGATTCCTATGATCCAATTTAGGAGAGAATCATTCAATTGATAGAAAACCTCACAGTTCTTATTTAGAGAATTCTAGTTGAAAGATTTGAAGTTTAGACTTGAAATTTATGTCGTATTTTTACCTTATTTATTTGCTATTTTCTGTGCTAAAAATCCAAAAAAGAGTCTTGCTTTGTGCTTCTTGTTTATGTTATTTTACTAGTATTCCCGTTTTACTGCAATTCCATGATTGTGAATTTCAACAAGTGCAGCTGCTAAGCTTTATATTATGAGTACTGTAATAACCTAATAAAATAAAAATAAAACAACGTATCATTTGAAAGAGACACAACTATAGCTAAAAATTAAAACGAGTATTCTCACATCTGTATTTTGAATTGAATCAGAGGGGAGAAAGCCAGAAACGGGAGAGAAAAAAGAAGAGGAAGATAGCTTGTGTGCAACCCTAATTGAAGCCCTATGCACGTTGCTACGGTGCAAGCGATGTCATGTGAAGAGATCAAAGGTGAACCTGCACGCGTGATCGTCGAGCAACTCCGGTGTGAAGTAAAGAAGAAAACTTGAGCCCTAGCAGAGGAAGAAGAACTCTTGTACGTACCGTAGGTGTCCTTACGTGCAGAGGAGGAAGGAGGATGACGTGCACACGCGTGGTGTTGGATTGAACCGCGACCGAACAGGAGAGCTATTCATGTGCCCTAACAACGCGGAAGAAGGAAGAAGATAGGGTGTTGTTTGTAGGAAGTTCAACCGAACCTCAATTGCTCGGTTCAAACAGATTAGAGCAAACAGAATTTTAAGAAAAAAAATAAAATGTTGATTTAATTTAAGCTATTAGTTGTAACTGATTGAGATTAAATTTCAGAATGTCTACGATAAAAATGAAATAAACTCTTGTTTATATTTGCTTAAAGTAATTTTGGAGAAGGCCAAAAAGAACTTCAGGTATGAAGCTTAATTTAAATATTTAAGTTCTTCGAGTTGACATTGATATGGCCAATGATTCCATTCACAAGGAAGTGGAGAAAATCATCATGGCATTGCCTGATGGTTGTGTCTTCCTCCTCGAGAATGTGAGATTCTATAAGGAAAAAGAGAAAAATGATCCTTGAGTTTGTAAAGAAACTTGATTCTCTTGTTGATTTCTATGTTAATGATGCCTTTGAAACTACTCACAGAGCTCATGCTTCAACAGAGAGTGATACAAAGTACTTGACACCTATTGTTGTTAGCTTCCATATGCAGAAGAAACTTGACCACCATATCGGGGTTGTTGCTAATCCGAAGAGGCCATTTGTTATCATCGTTAGTGGTTCAAAGTTTTCAATAACGATTGGGGTGATGGAGTCACTGTTAGATAAAGTTGATATCTTTCTCCTAGGAGGAGGAATGATTTTTACATTCTATAAAGCACAAGGACATAGTGTTTGTTCCTCTCTTGTTTAGGAAGATAAATTTCGTCTAGCAATAGCTCTTACTGAGAAGGCAAAGCTAAAAGGAGTGAAACCCATGTAACCCCCTGATGTCATTGTGACAGAAAAGTTTGCAACTGATGCCGACAACAACATTATGCCAGCATCTGCCATCCCTAATGGTTGGATGGGACTTGACATTGGACCAGATTCCATTAAGACATTCAGCCAACTCTTGGTAGGGCTAACACCATTATCTGGAATGAGCCCATGGGTATCATTGAGTTTGAGAAGTTCCCTTTTGAAACAGATGCCACTGCCTAGAAATTAGTCAAGCTTAGTGCAAAAATCGGGCTTGTCATTAAGATGAGCCACATCTCAACAGGCGGTGGTGGGAGCTTGGAACCCCTGGAAGGAAATCACCGTCAGGTGTTCTTTCTTTTTTTCCTGTAGCAGGGCCTCCTCTAGAGCCCTCCTTCGAAGCTTTTTCATGCGACAAAACCTTCTTCGAAACTTTGTCCTGCTGCAACCCTAGCTCCAGAGTTTTTCCCTACAGCAAGCCCTCCTTCGGAGGTTTTTCCTACAGTAAGTCCTCCTCTGGAGGTTTTTCTGTAGCAGTCCCTCCTCCATAGTTTTTACCTTCAACAAGCCTTCTTCCAACGTTTTTACATGCAGTAGACCCTCATCCAGAGCCTTTTCTTGTAACAAGCCCTCTAAAGTTTTTTCCTAGCAATCCATGCCCGATAGCTTTTCCTATAGATTCTCTACTTTCCTGCAAACTTTCTTGCAACATTGTTTATTATAGCATTTTTTCTACCTACATACACCGTAGAAACTGCAGTCAAAGACAATTGAAGTTAACTAAAAATATCCCTAAATGGCCATGGGGTTGATTATCAAGTACGAGATGATAACTTCAAGTTCTATCTCACAAAGAATCTTCTTCACCCATTGTTTAATATTTTCAAATCAAGTTAAACATGGTTCGCAACCATGTTTAAACTTGAAAAGAAGTGTTAGAAGTTATAATAGGGAAATATTTATTCTTGTTAAAAGTTATGAGGATTAGACTTATTTCCTTGGATTGAATTTATTTCATTTCATGTTTTAGACTTATTTCCTTTCTTATTTTATAATTTTCTATTTAATGTCATTTCATTTATCTCCAAATAATTATTATGAATTAGTTAATAGAAGATATAGGTGTTATATCTTTCCTTTTATATTATTTCCTTTTTCTTGTCTTTCTTATTCTAGGATTCATGTAAGGATATTTATACGCCTTTTCATATCAATAAAATAATTCCACTGATGTCGAAAATCAACATAGCATCATCCCCTTAAGCCTATCTCAAATAAGACTATTAGGAATACAGCAAAGCTTTCTTTGAAAGAGGTGAGAGTTCTCCAGACCTACTTCTCATCTCAGACCTACAACCTCGATTGCTTCCCTTTCTGAGCACCTTGATACCCTCTGTAGACCAAGGGATTGTACAATGGGAGTTACACGACGTGGCAGAGTGTTCAAGCCATTATGTAGAGCAACACCGGTGCAAGTATGAGTATCAGACTCGTATGATGCGGCCCAACAGAAGATGTATAGGTGCAACTAATGGAAAAAGGGGCCTAATCCAATAGAGTTTCCTACTACCCGCCATTTGAGCTATATTAGGACTCCAATCAACCCATAGAGGAAGATGATGAATATGATGAAGGGTATGAGTAATTTTATTGTTCTTTTTGACGTTGTAGTATGATTGTCGGTGTTGTTTCGATGTTATTGAACTAATAACTTGGATGCTATTTATGTTGTTGCTGTATCATGTGTGGTTATTATTTTGTGGATGTTTATGTAGTGCAATGTGTATGTGAAATGATGGATTACACTCCTGTTATATTTCTCTTTAATTCAGCAGTTGTGAGATATGCAACTTTCATGATTCGTATTTGGGTATTAACACTTTTTATGTTATGTAATTCATACCTTACAGTTCTCATCTACACATGTTATACCGTACTATACTTCTTAGACTTGCATCTTTCATATATATCTAGCATGCATGCATAGTTAAGAAAACAAGTTTTTTTTTTGTTGTGGTGGGAGGGGGAGAGTAATATTCCTTTTATGTTAAAACAAAAGTCTAATTTTAGAATTTATATAACAAACACAGGTAGACACATTTAAGAATAAAAGAGAACTTTAATAATAAGTAAAGAAGTTAAATTAAAGTGAATTGGATTTTCAGAAGGGTGTGGGAAAGTTTAGTGACTTGCTAATACTTGATTTATAACTATAGTAATGCCTAATATATATAAACATTCATAAACTCTTATTGGAGCAATGAATTTTTATAAAATTAACACCTCAACAGTATAAAATTTAGTCACTATTAACTTAAAAGATTATATTCTTAGTTAGTATTTTTTGAACTACAATTTTTTTAGGAAAATTATAATTAAAAAAATTAAGTAAGAATAAATATTGATATCTAAAATCATTAAAAAAATGAGCTTAACTAGATACAATAATCATTTATGAAAGGCAAAAAAAAATCAAAAGAAAAATAAAAACAATTCATGCTTGCGAATAAAAAATTTAAGAACCTATGAGGAGAAGCTTGAAGTTAAGCTCAAATTAAAAATTGATACTGACAAACATTTCTAATAAGTCAAATGATAAAATACTTAACTAATTTTGTCTTGAAAATACGCATTTAGAGAGATAATAACAGAATTAACATTATTTGTGTCGCCAACTAAATTTTATGTACAGAGTATCAATTTCATGTTAGTTAGGCCTCACATAAGTGATTTAAGAAGGGTTATATAGTTATAGTAATAGTACGAGTTAAATTGAGATATTAGAAGGTTGTTATGAATATTTTATCTAAAAGAGAGTCCTGTGCGCATTGAGTTAGGTAATTACTTAATTATTAAATTACGTTGCAATCCTTAATCACAATCTAAACTAATTTTTCAAACTTCTAACTTTAGATTTTAAATTACTTGAGAGCATGCAATGCTTAAGTTTGGATATTTGATATTTATCAAATATGTGCGATATTTCTATATTATTTTTGTATTAATTGTGTCATTTTTATACATTTTAAAGATATTTATGGTTATATATGCTTTGTACATGTGATTAACAACTTGGGGAACAAGGGAAGCAGAGCTCAATTGGAGTGTCGATGGTTGAACAGGCACCCATGTGCCACTCATGGGCTCCTTTATGTGTTGTTTACGATTCAGATGCCTCAATTTGTTTCGTTTCAAACTGGAATGAATAAATTGGAATAGAGAAGAAGTTCACACTCACGACATTGCTCTCGTCAGTGCGTCTCCACTGTGTCCAAAGTCTATAAAAGTGAGAGGGTTTCGTGAAAATTTGAGAGAGATACGACTTCTCTTGTAATTCTTATTGTATGTGGTTCTACTCTTGTAGAGAAGAAAGGAAGAGACTAGTGAAAGCATAAATTGTGTACTCTATCAGCTTTATAATTTCTAAACTCTTGTATTTACTTTACTTTGATGACTTAAATGTTTATTTTATTATTTCAAGGCATGAGTAATGAGTAGATTTCATTTTCTCCTTTGAATTGGTGATTTAGAAATCTTGTGTTTAACTTTAATATTGTGATTAAACTGAAATTATGTAGTGGTTATGCTTTAACCTTTTTCTCTTCATTGACTCTCAATCTAGATAATTGATGTGTTAAGATATGTTGTTATTTAGTTGTGCAGGAATAGGCTAGTGGAACAAATAGATTAACTCACACTAACTTGGGAGAATATGGATTTTGATTAAGGAAATAACGAAATCCTGAAAAAATCACTTGATTTAGAAAAGTAAACCTATTTGATTTCTAAACGTTCTTAGATTCCTGTGAGGGAATAAGGATTTTAAGATAAATGTGGTTAGAGGAGCTGATTGAAGAAACCTCTACTAAAGTTAAAATGGTAAAAATAGACTTATAGATGGTTTAGACAAATATACTGAAGGCTAGAAGATGCACAAAAATGATGTGTAAAGAAAATTAATTTTAAATGATTAAAAATTAAAAGAGAGAGCTTGTATGGGAGTTTTAAAAAAATGACTTCTAAAAAGTTCGAACATCTCATATAACAGTCACGAGGAAGAAGGGTGAATGAAGATTTGTAAAATTACTGAGATAAAGCTAATGAATATGAAAAAATCATTATAATGTTGATTATTTAAGGCAAATGCACCTATCAAGATAAACTGCAGTAGTATTCCAAAGAATAGTTTTGCAGTTGTACCAAAAGAAAAAAATATAATGGACAATAGAGAATGCAAAATTAATAAACATATAGAAATTGAGAAATAAATTAAATACAGGAAACAGAAAGTGGCTTCAAAAGATATTTGTAAAATTAAAGCATTTAAAAACTTCAAATTTGAGGAAAGTGAATTTCATATGAACAAGGACAACTTTCCACATATATTAGGGCAAAACAAAATATGTCATTTCAAGAACCCAAACGACACACTCAAATGCTTAAAAAATAAGCCCCTAAAATTTGAGAGGCAGGCGGTCTCTCCCAAATCCTATAACCCTCAAACTCAAGATAACAATTTCATCATAGCTCTAATTCAAAACATATTAGCTCTATTGATAGCCCACAATAATAAACAATACAACAACAAAAACAACAATTCTTTATCCCACTAAGTGAGGTCGGCTACATAAATCCTTTTTCACCATTGTGTCCTATTAAGTTTCATATTTTCATTTAATTCTAACAAATTAAGATCCTTTTACATGAATCCTTTTTCAAAACATATTAGCTCTATTGATACCCCACAATAATAAATAATACAACAACAAAAACAACAAGTCTTTATCCCACTAAGTGAGGTCGACTACATGAATCCTTTTTCACCATTGTGTCCTATTACGTTTCATATTTTCATTTAAGTCTAACAAATTAAGATCGTTTTTTATACACTATGTCAACTCTTTCTAGGTCTACCTCTATCTTTCTTAAGATAAGTCAAATCTAAAATATCTACTCTTCTAACAAGATCATCAGATCGTAGACGTTTAATGCAATCAAACCATCTAAGGCGACTCTCTCTAATTTTGCCCGCCACTGAAGTTATACCAACCCTATCACTAATATATTCATTTTGCATTTTGTCCCTAAGTGTAAAGCCACTCATCCACGAAATCATTTTCATCTCGATAACCCTTAATTTTATGTTTCTCTTTTAATGGCCACATTTAGCGCCATAGCGCATTGTCATCACCATCTTATAAAGTTTTCCTTTCAGTCCAAGCGGTTCTTTTCTATCACACAATAGGCCTGAAGCATTCCTCCACTTTAACCAATCAACTTAAATTCTACTAATAAATCCCCATCTATATCACCATCACTTTGAAAAATAGACCTGAGATATCTAAAGCATTCAGACCTTTTAATAATTTGATCAACCCTGTCACTAGACTTTCTACTACTAAAATTATATTCCATGTATTCAGTTTTAGTTCTACTCAAACGAAGGTCTTTAGACTCCAGTGCAGAACTCCATAATTTATGTTTTTCCTTAGGTCTTTCTGTAGTCTTATCCACAAGAAGAATATCATCAGCAAAAAACATACACCAAGGTACATCCTCCTGTAAATGTCTAGTAAGAGCATCCATAACTAAAACAGAAAGATAAGGGCTTAAAGTCATTCCCTAATGTAATCAAACTAAAATAGGAAAATATTTGGTCAATCCTCCTTTTTGAACACAAGTAACAGCTTTAGTATACATATCTTTAATGACTTGAATATAAGTCATATCAACGGAACACAAGTAACACCTCTAGTATACATATCTTTAATGACTTGAATATAAGTCATATCAACAATTTTTTCCTCTAGAACTCTCCAAATGATATTCCTTGGAACCTTATATTAAGCTTTTCTAAATCTATAAAAATCACATGTAAATCCTCCTTATTTTCTTGTATTTCTCCATCAAACCTCACAATAAATGTATAACTTATATAGTAGACATGTCCAACATAAACTTAAATTGATTATGAGAGATTTTTGTAATCTATCTTAACTTATGTTCAATTACCCTCTCCCATAATTTTAAAGTATGGCACAACTAAATTCCTCTAAAAGTTGCACAATCTTGTGCATCCCATTTATTCTTAAAATTGGGCACCAAAATACTCTTCCTCCACTTGGGAATCTTTTTAGTTTTTAAATTGATATTAAAGAGTTTAATGGCCAAGAAACTCCAGAAATCTCCTAAATATACTTAGTGGGTTATCATCATGTCCTACAGATATCTACCCTTGATTTTCTTTAAGGCCTCCTCAACTTCTTTTTTACTAACGCGACTTCATTTTATTATTATTAACAATATTAAGATCACTAAGGTAGATAGTATTTTCAGCAACTTCATTGAAGAATTTATCAAAATAACTCACTCACCTATGTTAAATGTCTTTTTCTAAAAAAAACGTTTTTTTTTATATTTAATACACTTTACTTGACTTAAATTTTTATTTTTCTCTTTTCTTTGTTTGGTTAGTTTATACATACAATTTTCACTCACTTTAATATCTAATTTAGTATAAAAATCACTGAAAGCAGAATTTTTAGCATCAGATATTATTTTCTTAGACTCCCTTCGGAACATTTTATGTTTTTCTCCGTTCTATAAGTTTTTACATTTACACAAATTTTAACAACATAATTTCTTATATTTTATNTCTCTTTTCTTTGTTTGGTTAGTTTATACATACAATTTTCACTCACTTTAATATCTAATTTAGTATAAAAATTACTGAAAGCAGAATTTTTGCATCACAAATAATTTTCTTAAACTCCCTTCGAAACATTTTATGTTTTTCTCAGTTCTATAAGTTTTTACATTTACACCAATTTTAACAACATAATTTCTTATATTTTAACTTTTCTTGCACATTAATATTTCACCGCCAACAATTTTTATTTTTAGAAATTTTTCTTTTGATTCTCCAAGTACATATTTTCTCACTTTTTTAATAGTGTTTGTTATTTTATCACAAATAGAATTTGCTTCTTCGTAAATATCCCAAATCTTGAAATGTAAAAGTTTACTCATAAAAATAATTTTATTTATCTTTTAGACACCCCATCAAATTCTATGACAATGATTCTTATTATTCTTTATTTTACAACTCTTCATCTTAAAATCCATATTTATATTTTAGGCACCCCATCAAATTCTATAACAATGATTCTTAGTATTCTTTATTTTACAACTCTTCATCTTAAAATCCAGAGCTAATAATCGATGTTGCATACTTAAATTCTCAATTAGAATGACCTTATAATCTTTACATTCTCAAAGATTTATTCTCATAAAAAAAAAATCAATTTGTGCTTTATTAAATCCATTCTTATAAGTAAAAATATGTTCATATCTTTTTCTGAATAAAGTATTAGACATAATAAAATCATAAGCTAATCACTAAACTGCCCTTTTAGCCTTAAACCTAAAACAAAGTATTTAAATAATTTGGTGAGCTCGACGTCGATGTAAAATTAATTCCCTCCCCAAAAAACTCCTTGTTCGCAATTTGAGAAAAAAATAAACTATTGTACGAAGGCTTTTAGCTCCTCCCACATGACATCCTCATATCAAAATCCTGTGTTTAATAAAAAATTTATACTGACACTCATGAATTCGAAATGCAGTCTTGTGCACATCTTTCGACCGCATCCGAACCCGTTGAAACCCTCACTTCAAGTCAATCTTGGAGGACACTGCAGCTCCCAGACAACTCGTCCAGTAGTTCATCGATCACAAGAATGAAATTTTTTCAGGTACAATTCCCTTATTTACTGTCCGATAATCCACACAGAAGTACCAACTCTCATCCTTCTTCACTAATGACTAAGCTAGAGAAAGAGCTCTCACTAAGCTATATGATCCCAGCCTCTAACATCCCATTGGCTTCCCATCTAGCTCAAATCGTAACTTGTATCTCAACTGTTTCGACGAGCGAAGAAGATGTGATCCTATAAGCTTTTGAGAGATATCACCATGATCGATAATGATGGTGACTTGCGATCTCATCTTTTGATTCATTATTTCTCAAGATAGATGCTCTGATACTAATTTGATATGAACTAAAATAAATTTTCACAAAAATTAGGGTAAAACAAATATTGTATTTCAAGAACTCAAACAACACACTTAAATGCATAAAAGATGAGCACCTACAATTTGAGAGATTGGCAATCTCTTCCAAACCCTAACCCTAAAGCCTACAATTCGAGGGTAGATAATCTCTCCCAAACCTAATCTTAAGACTCAACATAACAATCTCATCATAGCCCTAACTCTAAATATATTGACCCTATTTATACCCCACAATAATAAATAATAATTACCCTTTTAGCCTTGCACTTAAAATAAGTCTTCAAATTATTTGGTGGCTCGGGATCAGTGTGACAAAATTTTCCACATCTAAGTTATACAAACATATTGCCATATAGCTATGTAAGAGAATTTTAACTACTTTTAGTTCACACTTCAAACAAAGTTTAATGAAATTTCCAAATTTCAATGAATGCCTTCTATGCGAACTTTAGAGGGCAGTGTGGACAACAAAATGGAAATTTGCTTCAGCGCTACTATATATTAACCTCTCAACAATGAAAAAAAGAAATCACATGGAACTAACTAACTTACAAAGTTGCTTGTATTTTTACCTGTGAAAATCAAGATAGCATCTAACAATAAAGTTCAAATTTAGGAGTAAGCTTCACGTGGCCAAATAGTAGTGTGTATTTACGAAAAAGAGAAGCCTTAAAATCTAATGACAAAAAAAAATATAAAAAAGGTATCTGTGAAATGATACAGAATAATGTAAAACTCATAGAAACTACACACTCCAAGATGGATGGAAAGCAAATTTACCTGTGAGGAGCAACAAATAATACTCCTCTCCCTGAGCCAAACNGTCATGTAAAGAGATCAAAGGTGAACCTGCACGCGTGATCGTCGAGCAACTCCGGTGTGAAGTAAAGAAGAAGACTTGAACCCTAGCAGAGAAAGAAGAACTCCTGTACCTACGGTAGGTTTCCTTACGTGCAGAGGAGGAAGGAGGATGACGTGCACACGCGTGGTGCTGGATTGAACCGCGACCGAACAGGAGAGCTATTCATGTGCCCTAACAACGCGGAAGAAGGAAGAAGATAGGGTGTTGTTTGTAGGAAGTTCAACCGAGCCTCAATTGCTCGGTTCAAACAGCTTAGAGCAAGCAGAATTTTAAGGAAAATAAATAAAATGTTGATTTAATTTATGCTATTAGTTGTAACCGATTGAGATTTAATTTCAGAATGTCTACAGTAAAAATGAAATAAATTCTTGTTTATATTTGCTTAGAGTAATTTTGGAGAAGGCTAGAAAGAATTTCAGGTATGAAGCTTAATTTAAATATTTAAGTTCTTGGAGTTGACATTGATATGGCCAATGATTCCATTCACGAGGAAGTGGAGAAAATCATCGTGGCATTGCCTGATGGTCGTGTATTCCTTCTCGAAAATGTGAGATTCTATAAGTAAAAAGAGAAGAATGATCCAGAGTTTGTAAAGAAACTTGATTCTCTTGTTGATTTCTATGTTAATGATGCCTTTGAAACTGCTCACAGAGCTCATGCTTCAACAGAGAGTGATACAAAGTACTTGACACCTATTGTTGTTGCTAGTTCCATATGCAGAAGAAACTTGACCACCATATCGGGGTTGTTGCTAATCCGAAGCGGCCATTTGTTGTCATTGTTAGTGGTTCAAAGTTTTCAATAAAGATTGGGGTGATGGAGTCACTGTTAGATAAAGTTGATATCTTCTCCTTGGAGGAGGAATGATTTTTACATTCTATAAAGCACAAGGACATAGTGTTTGTTCCTTTCTTGTTTCAGAAGATAAATTTCGTCTAGCAATAGCTCTTACTGAGAAGGCAAAGCTAAAAGGAATGAAACCCATGTAACCCCCTGATGTCATTGTGACAAAAAAGTTTGCAGTTGATGCCGACAACAACATTATGTCAGCATCTGCCATCCCTAATGGCTGGATGGGGCTTGACATTGGACCAGATTCCATTAAGACATTCAACCAACTCTTAATAGGGCTAACACCATTATCTGGAATGAGCCCATGGGTATCGTTGAGTTTGAGAAGTTCGCTTTTGAAACAGATGCCACTGCCTATAAATTAGTCAAGCTTAGTGCAAAAATGGGGCTTGCATTAAGATGAGCCATATCTCAACAGGCGGTGGTGCTGGAACCCCAGGAAGAAAATCACCGCCAGGTGTTCTTTCTTTTTTTTCCTGTAGCAGGGCCTCCTCTGGAGCCCTCCTTCGAAGCTTTTTCATGCAACAAAACCTTCTTCGAAACTTTGTCCTGCTGCAACCCTAGCTCCAGAGTTTTTCCCTACAGCAAGCCCTCCTTCGGAGGTTTTTCCTGCAGTAAGTCCTCCTCTAGAGGTTTTTCTGTAGCAATCCCTCCTCCATAGTTTTTCCCTTCAACAAGCCTTCTTCCAACGTTTTTTCATTCAGTAGACCCTCCTCCAGAGCCTTTTCTTGTAACAAACCCTCTAAAGTTTTTTTCCTAGCAATCCATGCCCGATAGCTTTTCCTATAGATTCTTTACTTTCCTGCAAACTTTCTTACAGCATTATTTATTATAGCATTTTTTCCTTACACCGTAGAAACTGCAGTCAAAAACTGCAGTCAAATCAGATTCGTATGATGCGGCCCAACAGAAGATGTATAGGTGCAACTAATGGAAAAAGGGGCCTAATCCAATTGAGTTTCCTACTACCCGCCATTTGCGCTATATTAGGACTCCAATCAACCCATAGAGGAAGATGATAAATATGATGAAGGGTATGAGTGATTTTATTGTTCTTTTTGACGTTGTAGTATGACTCCTGGTGTTGTTTTGATGTTATTGAACTAATAACTTGGATGATATTTATGTTGTTGATGTATCATGTGTGGTTACTATTTTGTGGATGTTTATGTACTGTTATGTGCATGTGAAATGATGAATTACACTCCTGTTATATTTCTCTTTAATTCAGCAGTTGTGAGATATGCAACTTTCATGATTCGTTTTATTTGGGTATTAACACTTTTTATGTTATGTAGTTCATACCTTACAGTTCTCATCTACACATGTTATATCGTACTATACTTCTTAGACTTGCATCTTTCATATATATCTAGCATGCATGCATAGTTAAGAAAATAAGTTTTTTTTTTGTTGTGGTGGGAGGGGGAGAGTAATATTCTTTTTATGTTAAAACAAAAGTCTAATTTTAGAATTTATATAACTAACACAGGTAAACACATTTAAGAATAAAAGAGAACTTTAATAATAAGTAAAGAAGTTAAATTAAAGTGAATTGGATTTTCAGAAGGGTGTGGGAAAGTTTAGTGACTCACTAATACTTGATTTAGAACTATAGTAATACCTAATATATATAAACATTCATAAATTCTTATCGGAGCAATGAATTTTTATAAAATTAACACCTCAACAGTATAAAATTTAGTCACTATTAACTTAAAAGATTATATTCTTAGTCAATATTTTTTGAACTACAATTTTTTTAGAAAAATTAGAATAAAAAAAAATTAAGTAAGAATAAATATTGATACCTAAAATCATTAAAAAAATAAGCTTAACTAGATACAATAATCATTTATGAAAGACAAAAAAAAAATCAAAACAAAAATAAAAACAACTCATGCTTGCGAATAAAAAATTTAAGAACCTATGAGGAGAAGCTTGAAGTTAAACTCAAATTAAAAATTGATACTGACAAACATTTCTAATAAGTCAAATGATAAAATACTTAACTAATTTTTTCTTGAAATTATGTATTTAGAGAGATAATAACAGAATTAACATTATTTAAGTGTGTCGCCAACTAAATTTTATGTACAGAGTATCAATTTCATGTTAGTTAGGCCTCACATAAGTGATTTAAGAAGGGTTATATAGTTATAGTAATAGTACGAGTTAAATTGAGATATTAGAAGGTTGTTATGAATATTTTATCTAAAAGAGAGTCCTATGCGCATTGAGTTAGGTATTTACTTCATTATTAAAGTACGTTGCAATCCTTAATCACAATCTACACTAATTTTTCAAACTTCTAACTTTAGATTTTAAATTACTTGAGAGCAAGCAATGCTTAAGTTTGGATATTTGATATTTATCAAATATGTGCGATATTTCTATATTATTTTTATATTAATTGTGTCATTTTTATACATTTTTAAGATATTATGGTTATATATGTTTTGTACATGTGATTAACAACTTGGGGAACAAGGGAAGCAGAGCTCAATTGGAGTGTCGAGGGTTGAACAGGCACCCATGTGCCACTCATGGGCACTTGTATGTGTTGTTTACGATTCAGATGCCTCAATTTGTTTCGTTTCAAACCAAAATGAATAAATTGGAATAGAGAAGAAGTTCACACTCACGACATTGCTCTCGTCAGTGCGTCTCCACTGTGTCCAAAGTCTATAAAAGTGAGAGGGTTTCGTGAAAATTTGAGAGAGATACGACTTCTCTTGTAATTCTTATTGTATGTGGTTCTACTCTTGTAGAGAAGAAAGGAAGACTACTGAAAGCATAAATTGTGTATTCTATCATCTCTATAATTTCTAAACTCTTGTATTTACTTTACTTTGATGACTTAAATGTTTCTTTTATTATTTCAAGGCATGAGTAACGAGTAGATTGCATTTTACCTTTGAATTGGTGATTTAGAAATCTTGTGTTTAACTTTAATATTGTGATTAAACTGAAATTATGTAGTGGTTATGCTTTAACCTTTTTCTCTTCATTGACTCTCAATCTAGATAATTGATGTGTTAAGATATGTTGTTATTTAGTTGTGCAGGAATAGGCTAGTGGAACAAATAGATTAACTCACACTAACTTGGGAGAATATGGATTTTGATTAAGGAAATAACAAAATCCTGAAAAAATCACTTGATTTAGAAAAGTAAACCTATTTGATTTCTAAACGTTATTAGATTCCTGGGAGGGAATAAGGATTTTAAGATAAATGTGGTTAGAGGGGCTGATTGAAGAAACCTCTACTAAAGTTAAAATAGTAAAAATAGACTTATAGATGGTTTAGACAAATATAATGAAGGCTAGAAGATGCACAAAAATGATGTGTAAAGAAAATTAATTTTAAATGATTAAAAATTAAAAGAGAGAACTTGTATGGGAGTTTTAAAAAAAGGACTTCTAAGAGTTCGAACATCTCATATAACAGTCACGAGGAAGAAGGGTGAATGAAGATTTGTAAAATTACTGAGATAAAGCTAATGAATATGAATAAATCATTATAATGTTGATTATGTAAGGCAAATGTACCTATCAAGATAAACTGCACTAGTATTCCAAAGAATAGTTTTGCAGTTGTACCAAAAGAAAAAAATATAATGGACAATAGAGAATGCAAAATTAATAAACATATAGAAATTAAGAAATAAATTAAATACAGGAAATAGAAGGTGGCTTCAAAAGATATTTGTAAAACTAAAGCATTTAAAAAACTTCAAATTTGAGGAAAGTGAATTTCATATGAACGAGGACAACTTTCCAAATATATTAGGGCAAAACAAAATATGTCATTTCAAGAACCCAAACGACAGACTCAAATGCATAAAAAATAAGCCCATAAAATTTGAGAGGCGGGCGGTCTCTCCCAAATCCTATAACCCTCAAACTCAAGATAACAATTTCATCATAGCTCTAACTCAAAACATATTAGCTCTATTGATACCCTACAATAATAAATAATACAACAGCAAAAACAACATGTCTTTACCCCACTAAGTGAGGTCGGCTACATGAATCCTTTTTCACTATTGTGTTTTATTAAGTTTCATATTTTCATTTAATTCTAACAAATTAAGATCATTTTACATGAATCCTTTTTCAAAACATATTAGCTCTATTGATACCCCACAATAATAAATAATACAACAACAAAAACAACAACGAGTCTTTATCCCACTAAGTGAGGTCGGCTACATGAATCCTTTTTTTCACCATTGTGTCCTATTAAGTTTCATATTTTCATTTAATTCTAACAAATTAAGATCATTTTTTATACAATATGTCCAACTCTTTCTAGGTCTACCTGTGTCCTTCTTAACATAAGTTAAATCTAAAATATCTACTCTTCTAACAGAATCATTAGATGGTAGACGTTTAATGCAATCAAACCATCTACGGCGACTCTCTCTAATTTTGCCCACCACTGAAGCTATACCAACCCTATCACTGATATATTCATTTTGCATTTTGTCTCTAAGTGTAAAGCTACTCATCCACCAAATCATTTTCATCTCGATAACCCTTAACTTAATTTTATGTTTCTCTTTTAATGGCCACATTTAGCGCCATAGAGCACTGTCATCACCATCTTATAAAATTTTCCTTTCAGTCCAAGCGGTTCTTTTCTAACACACAATAGGCCTGAAGCATTCCTCCACTTCAACCAATCAACTTAAATTCTACTAATAAATCCCCATCTATATCACCATCACTTTGAAAAATAGACTTGAGATATCTAAAGCATGCAGACCTTTTAATAATTTGATCAACTCTGTCACTAGAGTTTCTACTACTAAAATTATATTCCATGTATTCAGTTTTAGTTATACTCAAACAAAGGTCTTTAGACTCCAGTGCAGAACTCCATAATTTATGTTTTTCCTTAGCTCTTTCTGTAGTCTTATCCACAAAAAGAATATCATCAGCAAAAAACATACACCAAGGCGCATCCTCCTGTAAATGTCTAGTAAGAGCATCCATAACTAAAACAGAAAGATAAGGGCTTAAAGTCGTTCTTTAATGTAATCAAACTAAAATAGGAAAATATTTGGTCAATCCTCCTTTTGTTCGAACACGAGTAACAGCTCTAGTATACATATCTTTAATGACTTGAATATAAGTCATATCAACACGTTTTTTCTCTAAAACTCTCCAAATGATATTCCTTGGAACCTTATAATAAGCTTTTCTAAATCAATAAAAATCACATGTAAATCCTCCTTAGTTTCTTGTATTTCTCCATCAAACCTAACAATAAATGTATAACTTATATAGTAGACATGTCCAACATAAATTTAAATTGATTTGAGAAATTTTTGTAATCGATCTTAACTTATGTTCAATTACCCTCTCCCATAATTTTAAAGTATGGCACAACTTAATTCCTCTATAAGTTGCACAATCTTGTGCATCCCATTTATTCTTAAAAATGGGAACCAAAATACTCTTCCTCCACTTGGGAATCTTTTTAGTTTTTAAATTGATATTAAAGAGTTTAATGGCCTAGAAACTCCAGAAATCTCCTAAATATACTTAGTGGGTTGTCATCATGCCCTACTGATTTTCCACCCTTGATTTTCTTTAATGTTTCCTCAACTTCTTTTTTACTAATACGACTTCATTTTATTATTATTAATAATATTAAGATCACTAAAGTCGATCGTATTTTCAGCAACTTCATTGAAAAGTTTATCAAAATAACTCACCCACCTATGTTGAATGTCTTTTTCTAAAAAATACGTTTTTTATTTTCATATTTAATACACTTTACTTGACTTAAATTTTTATTTTCTCTTTTCTTTGTTTGGTTAGTTTATACATACAATTTTCACTCACTTTAAATATCTAATTTAGTATAAAAATCACTGAAAGCAAAATTTTTAGCATCACAGATTATTTTCTTAGACTCCCTTCGGAACATTTTATGTTTTTCTCAGTTCTATAAGATTTTGCATTTACACCAATTTTAACAACATAATTTCTTATATTTCATCTTTTATTGCACATTAATATTTCACCGCTAACAATTTTTATTTTTAGAAATTTTTCTTTTGATCCTCCAAGTACATATTTTCTCACTTTTTTAATAGTGTTTGTTATTTTATCACAAATAGAATTTGCTTCTTCGTGAACATCCCAAATCTTGAAATGTAAAAGTTTACTCATAAAAATAATTTTATTTATCTTTTAGGCACCCCATCAAATTCTATGACAATGATTCTTATTATTATTTATTTTACAACTTTTCATCTTAAAATCCATATTTATCTTTTAGGCACCCCATGAAATTCTATTACAATAATTCCTATTATTCTTTATTTTACTACTCTTCATCTTAAAACCTATAGCTAATAATCGATATTGCGTACTTAAATTCTCACTTATAATGACCTTATAATCTTTACATTCTCAAAGATTTATTCTCATNAATTTTATTTATCTTTTAGGCACCCCATCAAATTCTATGACAATGATTCTTATTATTATTTATTTTACAACTCTTCATCTTAAAATTCATATTTATCTTTTAGGCACCCCATCAAATTCTATGACAATGATTCCTAGTATTCCTTATTTTACAACTCTTCATCTTAAAATCCAAAGTTAATAATCGATATTGCGTACTTAAATTCTCACTTAGAATGACCTTATAATCTTTACATTCTCAAAGATTTATTCTCATAAAAAATATCAATTTGTGTTTTATTAAATTCATTCTTATAAGTAAAAATATATTCATATCTTTTTTCTGAATAAAGTATTAGAAATGATAAAATCATAGGCTAATCACTAAACTGCACTTTTAGCCTTACACCTAAAACAAGTATTTAAATTATTTGGTGAGCTCGACGTCGATGTAAAATTAATTCCCTCCCCAAAAAACTCCTCGTTCGCAATTTGAGAAAAAAATAAACTATTGTACGAAGACTTTTAGCTCCTCCCACATGACATCCTCATATGAAAATCCTGTGTTTAATAAAAATTTATACTGACACTCATGAGTTCGAAATGCAGTCTTGTGCACATCTTTCGACTGCATTTGAACCCGTTGAAACCCTCACTTCAAGTCAACCTTGGAGGACACTGCAGCTCCCACACAACTCGTCCAGTAGTTCATCGATCACAAGAATGAAAATTTTTCCAGGTACAATTCCCTTATTTACAGTCTGATAATCCACACAGAAGCACCAACTCTCATCCTTCTTCACTAATGACTGNAATTTGTGCTTTATTAAATCCATTCTTATAAGTAAAAATATGTTCATATCTTTTTCTGAATAAAGTATTAGAAATAATAAAATCATAGGCTAATCACTAAACTACCCTTTTAGCCTTACACCTAAAACAAGTATTTAAATTATTTGGTGAGCTCGACGTCAATGTAAAATTAATTCCCTCCCCAAAAAACTCCTCATTTGCAATTTGAGAAAAAAATAAACTATTGTACGAAGACTTTTAGCTCCTCCCACATGACATCCTCATATGAAAATCCTGTGTTTAATAAAAAATTTATACTGACACTCATGAGTTCGAAATGCAGTCTTGTGCACATCTTTCGATCGCATCCGAACCCGTTGAAACCCTCACTTCAAGTCAATCTTGGAGGACACTGTAGCTCCCACAACTCGTCCAATAGTTCATCGATCACAAGAATGAAAATTTTTCCAGGTACAATTCCCTTATTTACAGTCTGATAATCCACACAGAAGCACCAACTCTCATCCTTCTTCACTAATGACTGAGCTAGAGAAAGAGCTCTCACTAGGCTATATGATCCCAGCCTCTAACATCCCATTGGCTTCCCATCTAGCTCAAATCGTAACTTGTATCTCAACTATTTCGACGAGCGAAGAAGATGTGATCCTATAAGCTTTTGAGAGAAACCACCATGATCGATAATGATGGACCTGTGATCTCATCTTTTGATTCATTATTTCTCAAGATAGATGCTCTGATACTAATTTAATATGAACTAAAATAAATTTTCATAAAAATTAGGGTAAAACAAATATTGTATTTCAAGAAATCAAACAATACACTTAAATGCATAAAAGATGAGCACCTACAATTTAAGAGATTGACAATCTCTTCCAAACCCTAACCCTAAAGCCTACAATTCGAGGGTAGATAATCTCTCCCAAACCTAATCTTAAGACTCAACATAACAATCTCATCATAGCCCTAACTCTAAATATATTGACCCTATTTATACCCCACAATAATAAATAATAATTACCCTTTTAGCCTTGCACTTAAAATAAGTCTCCAAATTATTTGGTGGCTTGTGATAAGTGTGACAATTTTCCACATCTAAGTTATACAAACATATTGCCATATGGCTATGTAAGAGAAATTTAAATACTTTTAGTTCACACTTCAAACAAAGTTAAATGAAATTTCCAAATTCCAATGTATGCCTTCTATGCGAACTTTAGAGGGCAGTGTGGACAACAAAATGGAAATTTGCTTCAGTGCTACTATATATTAACCTCTCAACAATGAAAAAAAGAAATCACATGGAACTAACTAACTTACAAAGTTGCTTGTTATTTTACCTGTGAAAATCAAGATAGCATCTAACAATAAAGTTCGAGTTTAGGAGTAAGCTTCACGTGACCAAATAGTAGAGTGTATTTACGAAAAAGAGAAGCCTTAAAATCTGATGACAAAAAAAAATATAAAAAAGGTATCTGTGAAATGATACAGAATAATGTAAAACTAGTAGAAACTACACACTCCAAGATGAATGGAAAGCAAATTTACCTGTGAGAAGCAACAAATAATACTCCTCTCTCTGAGCCAAATAGGAAATTGTTTGCACTACTTTCTCCAAGCACTCTTTGCTCTAAGAAACAAACGAATCAAGAAATTAAGCATTAAATTTTTAGTTGATTGTTATAAAAAATGTCATAAAATAATTTGTTTAAATGTGATCTATACTTGGATCATGGCCAGTACTGTTTGGTGGAAGAAAAAATAGAGGACCGACATAAATCATCAATAACTTCATGGATCGCAAATAAGCAAACCACTTACCCTCAAACAATTTCAACAATATTGTCAAAACATGTTTAATCTACTGATACCATCCAGATGAGGAATGGTGAATTCTTACGCTGCTAGTAACTCAGATAAAATGTTGATGCATTCAAATTACAATTAATGTACATACCAAGTAAGGAGGGTCCGCAACAATAATTTTGTAGGCTCGTCCCAATTCTGACGGCAATTCTTCAGGAAGGTTGTAGTCATAGAATATATAATCACTACTATATTGTTCAAATCGCCTGTCATACTCTAGTAATTGTACTGAAATATTGGGATCAATTTTCTGCATTTTTGAAAGTTTACAATCATCATCAACAAGTTTACAGAGAAAGAACAGAATATAACAATAACAGATATTTGATAGGCTCTAAGTTTCTTCCAAATATTGTTTACTTTGTGAGTATAACCAGATTTAATAAAAATGCACACACAGAATCTTCATTAAAATTCAGCCCAGTAGTTTCACAGAAAGCACTTCGTACAGCAGCAGATAATAACATCTTTGAGCATAGTAGCAGATAATAACATCTTTGTGCATAGTAGAAGATAATAACAACTTTGAGCATAGTAGCAATCTTCCAACGAGCATAGCCTATCCAATGAAGTCATTATCTAGTCCAGGTAACGTTGTTATTTTATGTACAAAGAACATGAAGAAAATAAATTGTGAGTAGAAAGTGGAGTATCAGATGTCAAGATAGCATCAGGTTCTAAGATTAAATAAGTGCTAATTTTCTTAAAAAGGGCAGGAGCGAGAATTGTGGACTGATTTTAAATAAAACTAATAATTCTTGGCTGAAAGCTTAATAATTTAAGGAACATGCAGAAGGAAAAAAATAAAGCAAGATGCAAAGCTGCACAGAAGAGAGTTGGGAGGTCAATAAAAAATGCATGGCTACGCAACATACTCCCCAATCAAAAAATGCAAATTACAGTTCTGAATAACTAGGTAATCAAAAAATCATAACATGGAAACAGAAACATAGAAGGTACAACAAGTGAAGGGAATATAAGGGAGGATGACATGCATTTACACTCCGAAATTTTAACTTTACAAGCATTTGGGTCAGAAAAAACCCATAAATGGTTCCTTAAATTTCATTTCTCTTTGCACATAGGTCCTCCTGGGGGAGTGGCAAGGAGTGAGGATTATTGTCTACCAAAAATCCTTTAATTGTGTCATTGTCAGTATCAAGTAGCTGTGTTGAGTGCAGATCCATTGTCTCGTGTGCTCTTGGCATGGCATTGAAATTCCATGAAAGCAAACAAAACATTCGCAAAAGACCAAGCACTGGTAGACACCACTTGGAACACTAATAAGAATTCAAGAAGCTTGTCAGTGAGCTGTGTGAAGTTAGTGCTACTATTATTTTATGTGAAAGATTACAGTGAGCAGTGCCTTCTTTACTTCAAGTGAATTATCACATCCACTATCTAGAATAGTGTATTTTTCACTAGGAAGAAGTAACGAGGACATAAATTCTCAACTTTTGTTTCGTCGTGGATATTAAAGTTCCTTCTAGAGCTATAGATTTCACTAAGATTTAAGATAGTCAATGTAACTAAATTTGTTAGTCAGTTAGTAGTAGTTCATTATTTTTCATATCAACAAAAATAGAAATTTTGACTACAAGTCAATTTTATGGTATGCATATAATTCCATTTTAGATGTAAAAAATCTTTTCATCTATTTTAAGATTTGATTATTGATCAGCTATGTAGCGCTGACACTTCTAGAAATGTCTCGTACATGTGTCGGACACGTATCGAACACCGACGTCTATACGACACACCCCATCACTTCCCCGACACTACAAAATTTATATCTGAATTTTTTTCAGGTCTGAGCACGTCCGGTTCACACCTCAACACCGCATTGGACATAGAACTTAACACAATTTTGAGAAAACGAGATATGAGAATTAGAAAATTATAAATATGTGTATAGCTTTAATTATACCTCGTAGTCAAAACCGCCCCATCTCTCATCATATGAAGCTCTCTCTATCATTCGTCAAAATCAAGCATCGAATATTCATCAAAGCCGAGCATTAATAATTCTCTCTTTATAAGCACAGTATTTTTAAAATTTTAGTAGATAAGTTGGATTATAAGTAGGATTAATTCTTTTGAAACATATTATCTGATTTTAAAAATTAATTTTCATATGCATGAGGTTTTATAATATAANAATTTCATTTCTCTTTGCACATAGGTCCTCCTGGGGGAGTGGCAAGGAGTGAGGATTATTGTCTACCAAAAATCCTTTAATTGTGTCATTGTCAGTATCAAGTAGCTGTGTTGAGTGCAGATCCATTGTCTCGTGTGCTCTTGGCATGGCATTGAAATTCCATGAAAGCAAACAAAACATTCGCAAAAGACCAAGCACTGGTAGACACCACTTGGAACACTAATAAGAATTCAAGAAGCTTGTCAGTGAGCTGTGTGAAGTTAGTGCTACTATTATTTTATGTGAAAGATTACAGTGAGCAGTGCCTTCTTTACTTCAAGTGAATTATCACTTCCATTATCTAGAATAGTGTATTTTTCACTAGGAAGAAGTAACGAGGACATAAATTCTCAACTTTTGTTTCGTCGTGGATATTAAAGTTCCTTCTAGAGCTATAGATTTCACTAAGATTTAAGATAGTCAATGTAACTAAATTTGTTAGTCAGTTAGTAGTAGTTCATTATTTTTCATATCAACAAAAATAGAAATTTTGACTACAAGTCAATTTTATGGTATGCATATAATTCCACTTTAGATGTAAAAAATCTTTTCATCTATTTTAAGATTTGATTATTAATCAGCTATGTAGCACTGACACTTCTAAAAATGTCTCGTACACGCGTCGAACACGTATCAAACACCGATGCATGTACGACACACCCCATCACTTCCCTGACACTACAAAATTTATATCTGAATTTTTTTCAGGTCTATGCACATCCGGTTCACACCTCAACACCGCATTGGACATAGAACTTAACACAATTTTGAGAAAATGAGATATGAGAATTAGAAAATTATAAATATGTGTATAGCTTTAGTTATACCTCGTAGTCAAAACCGCCCCATCTCTCATCATATGAAGCTCCCTCTATCATTCGTCAAAATCAAGCATCAAATGGGCATCAAATATTCATCAAAGCCGAGCATTAATAATTCTCTCTTTATAAGCATATTATTTTTGAAATTTTAGTAAATAAGTTGGATTATAAGTTGGATTAATTCTTTTGAAACATATTATCTAATTTTAAAAATTAATTTTCATATGCATGAGGCTTTATAATATAAATTAAATTTATGAAGTTAATTCTTCTAAAATTTGTATTATCATGTTTTTAATAAAGAATAATATATATATATATATTTATATAAATATATATATATAAAGCCCAAGGACTGATATATTAAAGAGAAAGATATAGATAGGTTTGTATGGGTGGTCCTAAACACCCAATCCACACAGTACAACACACACAAAAAAATGTAAATTATGGGTACATATAGAAATAAAAAAAAAACCCAAAAATCATCCTGGCGCTGAAAAAGTATAGGTCATCCCAATCTAGTCTTCTCTGACTCTAGTTCTCGATAGGGATTCAGCTAGCAGATTGGTAAGGTGTTGATCATTACCCATAGTAACCAAAGTATCATCCATAAGTCTCCTGCGCTCTAGTAGATCTCCATTCTTCTTCTTCCCCCTGGAAGTGCAAACCTGTCATTTCTCCTCCGAAGAATCAGCCAGATGGGGTAGATCTGAAGCAGAAGGAATACCAACAATAGTACCCACAATAGGTTCTAGAATATGTGAAGCATGAGTTGCCTCTACACCGGATACTTCTTGAAGAAGTGGAGCTACGATGCTTTCCTGATTATCAGTCTGGGCACTATCATTTATAGATAATACTCCATCAGTATTGTTTTCTATGGAGTTTGTAGGTGTCAGCATCACATCACTCGCAGTAACAGTAACAACAGTGTCATGAGGGTGGTCCTCAGGGGCAACAGACACCTCCTGCCTGGTAGTATCCTCCTCAGGTGGAATTGAAATGTCCATAGCAGTAGGGTTAGACCCATCCTTATTCACTTGAACCTTAGATTTCAAAATAAGATGAAGCTTGCGTCATTTAGCAAGGATATGACCAAGCATCTTACAGTGGGTACAATATGGGGGATTGTGTTCCATTAAGATTTGTTGCCAATAACCATTATGGGTTATGTCCAACTGGCTTCAGTAACATCAGATAAAGTAATATCCCTTTCCACAAGTATTTTGGCCACCGAGGGTCTGGTTAGGTTGAAAGTAGGCAGATCTAGTTTTAAAGAATCCCCAAGGATGACCCCAATAGAGTAGAGAACCTAATGGTGAAAAAAATGCAGCTTGAAACCAGGTAAACTAAATCATACTGGTATAGTAGGAGTTTCGTGCTTTGGGTCAAAATTAGGAGACCACTTAAGTAAATTCATTGATTTGCCTTCGAAATTAAGATATTTCTTTGAGAAAATTATGGTGTAGTCTTCAGCCACCGTTAGTTGGATCAACACACGTCTCTCATCCATGAGTTTCACTTTTCACTTGCCTACTAGCTTCAGACCATCAACACTCTTTCTAATAACATCCATAGGAGGGCGTCCCCACTGAATTTTTCCAATAAGTGCAAACTTAAATTTTTCCGTCATGGTAGAAATTTATGATTCAAAGGAAAAAAAATTGCTTCTTTTCCTGCCTTCCTATTTCCCTTCTTAATAAAAGGACAACCATCTGTACCCTCACGATATTCCTTATAACTTGATGGGAATACCACTGCGAACTCCTCCTGAGAGTTACCCACCACGCAGGCAAAGGAGACATTGTCCGGCTCAACTAAAGACGAAGTAAAAGCCATAAGAGGCTATCGGCGTTAAACTGTCTGCTGCGAGGTTGTTGAAAGGCAGAAGGGCTGTCGGGCGCCGAAACAGAAGCAGCGGCGAAACAGAAGAATTGCACGCAGACGATAGCTGTGAGTGACAGAGGCGCGGAAGACGACGACGTCGAGCCTCTGTAAGACGACAACGTCGAGCATAATAGTGTAGCGATAGGGAGTGCGAACGTCGAAACGATAGCGACAGAGGAAGACAACGACGCCAGCAGCGACAGGGAGTGCGAACGTCGAAGTCGACTTAGATGCAGATGCCAGACGAAGGAGTGACGGGATCCTCTCCTTCCAGCGAATCAATTGCGACCGAAATCGCCATTGGAAGCAGCTCTCGNTATATATATATATATATATATATATATATATATATAAAGCCCGAGGGCTGATATATTAAAGAGAAAGATATAGATAGGTTTGTATGGATGGGCCTAAACACTCAATCCACACAGTACAACACACATACAAAAATATAAAATATGGGTACATATAAAAATAAAAAAAAAACCCAAAAACCACTATGGCGCTGAAAAAGTGTGGGTCATCCCAATCTAGTCTTGCCTCTGACTCTAGTTCTCGATAGGGATTCAGCTAGCAGATTGGTAAGGTGCTGACCATTACCAGTAGTAACCAAAGTATCATCCATAAGACTCATGCGCTCTAGTAGATCTCCATACTTCTTCTTTCCCCTGGAAGTGCAAACCTGTCATTTCTCCTCCGAAGAATCAGCCAGATGGGGTAGATCTGAAGCAGAAGGAATATCAATAATAGTACCAACAATAGGTTCTAGAATATGTGAAGCATGAGTTGCCTCTACACCGGATATTTATTGAAGAAGTGGAGCTACGATGCTCTCCTGATTATCAGTCTGAACACTATCATTTATAGGTAATACTCCATCATTATTGTTTTCTATGGAGTTTGTAGGTGTCAGCATCGCATCACTCGCAGTAACAGTAACAACAGTGTCATGAGGGGGGTCCTCAGGGGCAACAGACACCTCCTGTCTGGTAGTATCCTCCTCAGGTGAAACTAAAATGTTTACAGCAGTAGGGTTAGACCCATCCTTATTCACTTAAACCTTAGATTTCAAAATAGGATGAAGCTTGTGTCATTTAGCAAGCATATGACCAAACATCTTACAGTGGGTACAATATGGGGGTTTGTGTTCCATGACGATTTGTTGTCAATAACCATTATGGGTTGTGCCCAGCTGGCTTCAGTAACACCAAGTAAAGTAATATCCCTTTCCACAAGTATTTTGGTCACTGAGGGTTTGGTTAGGTTAAAAGTAGGCAGATCTAGTTTTAAAGGATCTCCAAGGATGGCCCCAATAGTGTAGAGAACCTGATGGTGAAAAAAATGTAGCTTGAGACCAGACAAACTAAACCATACCGGTATGGTGGGAATTTCGTGTTTTAGGTCAAAATTAGGAGACAACTTGAGTAAATTCATTGATTTTCCTTCAAAATTAATATATTTCTTGAAGAAAATTATGGAGTAGTCTTCAGCCACTGTTAGTTGGATCAACACATGTCTCTCATCCATGAGTCTCACCATCCACTTGTCTAATAGCTTCAGATCATCAACACTCTTTCTGATAACATCCATAGGAGGGTGTCCCCACTGAATTTTTTCAATAAGTGCAAACTTGAATTTTTCCGTCATGGTAGAAATTTCTGATTCAGAGGAAAAAAATTGCTTCTTTTCCTGTCTTCCTACTTCCCTTCTTAATAAAAGGACAATCATTTGTACACTCACGATATTCCTTATAACTTGATGGGAATACCACTGTGAACTCCTCCAGAGGGTTACCTACCACGCGGGCAAATGAGACTTTGTTCGGCTCAACTAAAGACGAAGTAAAAGCCATAAGAGGCTATCAGCGTTAAACTGCTTGCTACGAGGTTGCTGAAATGCAGAGGAGCTGTCGGGCGCAGAACAGNGCGAGAATTGTGGACTGATTTTAAATAAAACTAATAATTCTTGGCTGAAAGCTTAATAATTTAAGGAACATGGAGAAGGAAAAAAATAAAGCAAGATGCAAAGCTGCGCAGAAGAGAGTTGGGAGGTCAATAAAAAATGCATGGCTACGCAACATACTCCCCAATCAAAAAAAGCAAATTACAGTTCTGAATAACTAGGTAATCAAAAAATCATAACATGGAAACAGAAACATAGAAGGTACAACAAGTGAAGGGAATATAAGGGAGGATGACATGCATTTACACTCCGAAATTTTAACTTTACAAGCATTTGGGTCAGAAAAAACCCATAAATGGTTCCTTAAATTTCATTTCTCTTTGCACATAGGTCCTCCTGGGGGAGTGGCAAGGAGTGAGGATTATTGTCTACCAAAAAGCCTTTAATTGTGCCATTGTCAGTATCAAGTAGCTGTGTTGAGTGCAGATCCATTGTCTCGTGTGCTCTTGGCAAGGCATTGAAATTCCATGAAAGCAAACAGAACATTCGCAAAAGACCAAGCACTGGTAGACACCACTTGGAACACTAAAAAGAATTCAAGAAGCTTGTCAGTGAGCTGTGTGAAGTTAGTGCTACTATTATTTTATGTGAAAGATTACAGTGAGCAGTGCCTTCTTTACTTCAAGTGAATTATCACATCCACTATCTAGAATAGTGTATTTTTCACTAGGAAGAAGTAACGAGTACATAAATTCTCAACTTTTGTTTCGTCGTGGATATTAAAGTTCCTTCTAGAGCTATAGATTTCACTAAGATTTAAGATAGTCAATGTAACTAAATTTGTTAGTCAGTTAGTAGTAGTTCATTATTTTTCATATCAACAAAAATAGAAATTTTGACTACAAGTCAATTTTATGGTATGCATATAATTCCACTTTAGATGTAAAAAATCTTTTCATCTATTTTAAGATTTGATTATTGATCAGCTATACAGCACTGACACTTCTAAAAATGTCTCGTATACGTGTCGGACACGTTTCGAACACCGACGCCTGTACGACACCCCATTACTTCCACGACACTACAAAATTTATATCTGAATTTTTTTCAGGTCTGAGCACGTCCAGTTCACACCTCAACACCGCATTGGACATAGAACTCAACACGATTTTGAGAAAATGAGATATGAGAATTAGAAAATTATAAATATGCGTATAGTTTTAATTATACCTCGTAGTCAAAACAGCCCCATCTCTCATCATATGAAGCTCCCTCTATCATTCGTCAAAATCAAGCATCAAATGGGCATCAAATATTCATCAAAGCTGAGCATTAATAATTCTTTCTTTATAAGCATAATATTTTTAAAATTTTAGTAGATAAGTTGGATTATAAGTAGGATTAATTCTTTTGAAACATGTTATCTAATTTTAAAAATTAATTTTCATATGTATGAGGTTTTATAATATATATNCCAATTAAAATTACCCTAAAAATAGTCCTATAAATTATCATACTTAGTCAAACTTGCAAGTTTAATTAAGTGCTCCACCATAACTACTACATGATCATAAAGTTATTTTCTACAAACATAATGACACTAAATTTGATTTTTATAATGAAATAAATTTGATCATATTTGCAATGGTAGATTTTAATAATCGCTTCAAGTGAATCTATTAGTAGATCATTTAAAATCTCTCGATAAGTTGTACTTGCATACTACATCAATATCGTTTGCAACCATGACAACCATTTTATAACAAGTTCAAAATCATCTTGATGAGCACATTTCCCAAAATGATCAACTCAAAAAGCATATCACCTATAACCTATTTGGTAAATGATGAAACTAGAGACGGGCACAACCATCATTAAAAGAAAAGATAAAAGCTTGCTTGCACAGNTGATGAGCACATTTCCCAAAATGATCAACTCAAAAAGCATATCACCTATAACCTATTTGGTAAATGATGAAATTAGAGACGGGCACAACCATCATTAAAAGAAAAGATAAAAACTTGGATCAATGGCGGTATCCCCTAATAAACTAGATAATATATCACAAAATCTTCCACCTGACGCTAAAATTGATTCTAGAGTCCTTGGTGAGTTATTTGACAATTTATAATAGCTAATAAAGTCCATTAAATATGCATGGACCACAAGGCCTATCTAGGCTTATCATTTGTATGACATATCATTTCCCTCATGAAATTTTCATATAAAATTTCAAAACCCNCACCTGACGCTAAAATTGATTCTAGAGTCCTTGGTGAGTTATTTGACAATTTATAATAGCTAATAAAGTCCACCAAATATGCATGGACCACAAGGCCTATCTAGGCTCATCATCTGTATGACACATCATTTCCCTCATGAAATTTTCATCTAAAATTTCAAAACCTGAGACCATTAACAATATGTTAGTTTGAAGGAATCAGGGGAATGCTTCACAATTTAAATTGTGTGTTTCCTTGGAATGCAATGAGTAGAAAATTGCATTTATCAAAAAACTATGAGCAAATTTTTTTTCCACTAACAACCTATTCAACCCTGACGAAAAACATATGAAATTTTTATCAAAAGATTTGTGTGACTATCAAGCCCCTCAATTACAAAAAATAGCAATAACAAAGCCTTAATCCCACTACGTGGGGTCGGCTACATGAATCCTTTTTCTCCATTGCAACCTATTTAGTGCCACATTTAAATTTAGTTCTAATAAATTAAGATCGTTTTTTATACAATAAGCCCAAGTCTTCCTAAGTCTACTTTTATCTTTCTTAACATAAGTCGAATCTAAGATATTTACTCTCCTAATAGGATCTTCAGATGATCGACGTTTAATGTGACCAAACCAAGGTACATCTTCCTGTAAATGTCCAGTAAGACCATTCATAACTAAAGCAAAAAGATATAGGCTTTAGGCTGATCTCTGATGCAATCCAGCAGAAATAGGAAAATATTTGGTCAATCCTCCTTCAATTCGAACACAAGTAACAGCTCTAGTACATATCTTTAATGAATTGAATATAAGTCATATCAATACCTTTTTTTCTCAAGAACTCTCCAAAGGATATCTAATGAAAACTTATCGTAAGCTTTTTCTAAATCAATAAAAATCAAATGTGGATGCTCTATTATCTCTGAACTTCTCCATCAAAGCTCTCAATAAATGTATAGCTTCCATAGTAGACCTGCCCAGCATAAATCCAAATTGATTATGAGAATCTTTGTAATACGTCTTAACCTATGTTCAATTACTCTCCCATAATTTTAAAGTATGACACAATAACTTAATTCCTCTATAATTTGCGCACTATTGTGCATTCCCTTTATTCTAAAAAAATGGGGACCAAAATACTCTTCCTCCATTACTCAGACATCTTTTTAGTTTTTAAAATAATATTAAAGAGCTTAGTAAGCCAAGAAACTTCCAAATCTCCTAAATAGTTTCACACTTCAATCAGGTCCTCAAGACTTTTCACCCTTAGTTTTCTTTAAAGCCTATTTTCCTTTGCGCCAATCTACGCCGGTTCGGGTTTTCAACCGTCCTTGTTTGCGGCTCCCAAATGANTTAACCTATGTTCAATTACTCTCTCCCATAATTTTAAAGTATGACACAATAACTTAATTCCTCTATAATTTGTGCACTATTGTGCATCCCCTTTATTCTAAAAAATGGGGACCAAAATACTTTTCCTCCATTACTCAGGCATCTTTTTAGTTTTTAAAATAATATTAAAGAGTTTAGTAAGCCAAGAAACTTCCAAATCTCCTAAATATTTTCACACTTTAATCAGGTCCTACAGACTTTCCACCCTTAGTTTTCTTTAAAGCCTATTTTCCTTGGCGCCAATCTACGCCGGTTTGGGATTTCAGCCGTCCTTCTTTGCGGCTCCCAAATGAGAGGGCAACGACAGGGAAAGCCGTTTCGTGGCGACGGCCGCCACCGCTCGTGGGCTTGTAACTTAAGCGAGGGCTTTGAGATTGTTGGGATAATTGATGTATGGTGAGCTCACAAAATCAAGAAAGGCCTGACCCTTAATTTAAGGGTGTTCTAGAAATCGCTAGAAGAAAACTTACGAGTCCTTAAGATGAGGGTGTTTAGCAAATCAACCAAACAATAAAGGAAAAAAAAAATACTTTCGCTAAATTTCTCCTCAACCAAACAAATGAAGTAAAACAATTGTGAATTCAATTCCAGTATTATTTCCCTTGTGTTTCATTTCTTATAATTCCCTCAAAGNGCTTGTAACTTAAGCGAGGGCTTTGAGATTGTTGGGATAATTGATGTATGGTGAGCTCACAAAATCAAGAAAAGCCTGACCCTTAATATAAGCGTGTTCTAGAAATCGCTAGAAGAAAACTTACGAGCCCTTAAGATGAGGGTGTTTAGCAAATCAACCAAACAATAAAGAAAAAAAAAAACTTTCGGCTAAATTTCTCCTCAACCAAACAAATGAAGTAAAACAATTGTAAATTCAGTTCCAGTATTATTTCCCTTGTGTTTCATTTCTTATAATTCCCTCAAACCAAACCNTATATATATATATATATATATATATATATATATATATATATATATATATATATATATATATTAATAATTAATTAAATATAAAAAACGTGTCAATGGTGTGTCGTGTCCTATTTTTTTCAATTATGTCGTGTCTCTATATAGTGTTGTGTCGTGTTCGTGTCCCGGTATCTGTGTTCGTGCTTCATACTTGATCAGGTGTAAAACCTGAACCTTCTCGTGAGCGGTTCTCACTTTGTTCAGGCACAAGACCTGTTTATATTGTTATTGGGTTGGTCATCCAACTATCGCATTTGCTCAATCTTAGATAGAAAAGTACAATAGCAAAAGGGTAATGATAGAAGTGGGGACATTTATCAAAAAATTATTGGTTATTCAAATTTTGAATGAAAAGTCAAGGAATCTGTAATATTGTAGAAAGATCAAAAGTAGATTTGATGGAGGGCAAAGTTACCAACCGATAATGAAAAAAGAGTGATAAAATAGAGTAATTTCGAAAAGTGAGGCAGATTGGCAATAAAAGGGTTCAAAATGTGGGACCCATTAACAAACATAATTAAATGGTCGATACACATTGATAACAATCGCTTATCAATATTCCTTGAGTAGATTCTAATTTGTATGGAGAGACTATTCCTCTTTCTCCCTCCATCAATTTTTTTTTTATCAGAGCATGATTTCACAACAATGGGGCCCCCACTCACTAACTTTATCCTACATGCGACCAACAAGCCCTAATCTCACAATCTCTACATCAAGATTTCATTCACGCTCGCCTTAACCCCACAGGCAGCCCATATTATGTCATAAAAACCATCACAAAATAGGATTGCATGCATTTTTCTTGCATCAGCTCAACCACATTTTGTCTTTTTCATCTATTATGTCATCCTTCACTCAATCATCGCACGTCATGACCCCCACATTTCGCTTATTTGTAGTGCAAATCATTTTATGATTACAAAGAATAACTTCCTTTCAACCTCAACATTGATATGTGCATGCCAATACTCAACATCGTCGTCGAACACTCACCAGTGACCNGGGGGGGGGGGGGGGGGGGGAAATAAAATAGCTTCGCATGAAAAACTGCTTAATTTCCAATTAAAATTACCCTTAAAATAGTCCTATAAATTATCATACTTAGTCAAACTTGCAAGTTTAATTAAGTGCTCCACCAAACATTATCGTATTAACTACTACATGATTATAAAGTTATTTTCTACAAACATAATGACACTAAATTTGATTTTTATAACGAAATAAATTTGATCATATTTGCAATGGTAGATTTTAATAATCGCTTCAGTGAATCTATTAGTAGATCATTTAAAATCTCTCGATAAGTTGTACTTGCATACTACATCAATATCGTTTGCAACCATGACAACCATTTTATAACAAGTTCAAAATCATCTTGATGAGCACATTTCCCAAAATGATCAACTCAAAAAGCATATCACCTATAACCTATTTGGTAAATGATGAAACTAGAGACGAGCACAACCATCATTAAAAGAAAAGATAAAAACTTGCTTGCACAGAGATCAATGGTGGTATCCCCTAATAAACTAGATAATATCTCACAAAATCTTCCACCTGACGCTAAAATTGATTCTAGAGTCCTTGGTGAGTTATTTGACAATTCATAATAGCTAATAAAGTCCACCAAATATGCATGGACCACAAGGCCTATCTAGGCTTATCATCTGTATGACATATCATTTCCCTCATGAAATTTTCATCTAAAATTTCAAAACCCGAGACCATTAACAATATGTTAGTTTGAAGGAATCAGGGGACTGCTTCACAATTTAAATTGTGTGTTTCCTTGGAATGCAATGAGTAGAAAATTGCATTTATCAAAAAACTATGAGCAAATTTTTTTTCCACTAACAACCTATTCAACCCTAACGAAAAACATGTGAAATTTTTATCGAAAGATTTGTGTGACTATCAAGCCCCTCAATTACAAAAAACAGTGATCAATGCAACAATAACAAAACCTTAATCCCACTACGTGGGGTCGGCTACATGAATCTTTTTTCTCCATTGCATCCTATTTAGTGCCGTATTTTCATTTAGTTCTAATAAATTAAGATCATTTTTTATACAATAAGTCCAAGTCTTCCTAGGTCTACTTCTATCTTTCTTAACATAAGTCGAATCTAAAACATTTACGCTCCTAATAGGATCTTCAGATGGTCGACGTTTAATGTGACCAAACCAAGGTACATCTTCCTGTAAATGTCCAGTAAGACCATTCATAACTAAAGCAAAAAGATATGGGTTTTAGGCTGATCTCTGATGTAATCCAACAGAAATAGGAAAATATTTGGTCAATCCTCCTTCAATTCGAACACAAGTAACAACTCTAGTACATATCTTTAATGACTTGAATATAAGTCATATCAATACTTTTTTTTTTCAAGAACTCTCCAAAGGATATCTAATGAAAACTTATCGTACGCTTTTTCTAAATCAATAAAAATCAAATGTGGATGCTCTATTATCTCTGAACTTCTCCATCAAAGCTCTCAATAAATGTATAGCTTCCATAGTAGACCTGCCCAGCATAAATCCAAATTGATTATGAGAACTTTGTAATACGTCTTAACCTATGTTCAATTACTCTCTCCCATAATTTTAAAGTATGACACAATAACTTAATTCCTCTATAATTTGCGAACTATTGTGCATCCCCTTTATTCTAAAGAATGAGGACCAAAATACTCTTCCTCCATTACTCAGGCATCTTTTTAGTTTTTAAAATAATATTAAAGAGTTTAGTAAGCCAAGAAACTTCCAAATCTCATAAATATTTTCACACTTCAATCAAGTCCTACAGACTTTCCACCCTTAGTTTTCTTTAAAGCATATTTTTCTTGGCGCCAATCTATGCCGGTTTGGGATTTCAGCCGTCCTTCTTTGTGGCTCCCAAATGAGAGGGCAACGACAGGGACAGTCGTTTCGTGGCGATGGCCGCCACGGCTGGTGGGCTTGTAACTTATGCGAGGGCTTTGAGATTGTTGGGATAATTGATGTATGGTGAGCTCACAAAATCAAGAAAGGCCTGACCCTTAATATAAGGGTGTTCTAGAAATCGCTAGAAGAAAACTTACGAGCCCTTAAGATGAGGGTGTTTAGCAAATCAATCAAACAATAAAGAAAAAAAAATACTTTCGGCTAAATTTCTCCTCAACCAAACAAATGAAGTAAAACAATTGTAAATTCAATTCCAGTATTATTTCCCTTGTGTTTCATTTCTTATAATTCCCTCAAACCAAACAGAGACAAAATGACAAGAGAGCGAACTCACTTTGAGATATGCATAAATTGTAGGGCAAGCAATGCAGGCAACCGGAGAATGGCTGGACGAAGATAGGCTTCTTATCTCCTCTGCAATCGTCTCTGCAGTGTCTCGATCGTACCAGAACTGGCTTAGCCTCCAGTCCTCCGCTACCAGCTTCACGTCCCCCAAGCTTTCACCGGCTCCCGAGCTCTGCTCGCAAAGGAACTCTTTCAGAGCTTCAAGCGTATGCTGGCTAAGCGACGGATGGTCATCGTCTTCATCAATAACCTCCAGCGATGGATTATGCATTTCTTCCAGTTCGGCAGACATTATTCTAAGAAATCGTTACGCTAGGGCAATTACAGACAAGAATTGGCTTGGTGAATCTATGGGCTGTTTTGCTGTTCGCAGAAATAGAATTTAATAAATGATATAATTTTGGATTTATCAAATTATCGAATTATAGGATTTAGTAAATNCTTCATCAATAACCTCCAGCGATGGATTATGCATTTCTTCCTGTTCGGCAGACATTATTCTAAGAAATCGTTGCGCTAGGGCAATTACAGACAAGAAATCGCTTGGTGAATCTATGGGCTGTTTTGCTGTTCGCAGAAATAGAATTTACTAAATGATATAATTTTGGATTTATCAATTTATCGAATTATAGGATTTAGTAAATTTAGTTTTAAGGGAAAAGAAATTCGAATTTAAAAATCATGGGATTTAACATGTGTGCATTTAACTTTTTGGTAGAATTTAATCTAAATCTATAAATTTAATGTAAATCATATTAGAAAGGTCTCGTAGAACAACCATTAATAATTTAGGGGGTGTCTCTTAATAAATTTATGTTTGATTTAAATTAAATCTTACAAAATATGAGAATATATATCAAGAATGTGTCGGCACGAATCTCAAGAACATCCCATGATTAGCGAAGGAAGAAACGTTGTATTGTGGGAGCCCCCCATTGGGTAATCCAATACCTCACGCCTCGTCGACCGACTTCCATAAGACCAGGAGGAAAACATTTCCCAGACTGATAGAACTCGATCACCTTCTTAGAAATCAACATGTCGCACAAGACCTGCACGAAAAAATCGGGCACCTTCATTTGCTCCAATCAAATGAGCAAAGAGAATCGTTTGACCCCAAGATAGCAAATCGGCACTCTTCCCTCAATCTGCGCAGGAATGATTTCTCAACAAATAGTCAAACCAACAGTTTACACCAGACTCTTAGCAAAGGGTCGCCCATCTGGAAATAAATTTTGGCGAGAAACCGACAAAGGCACCGGCTTCGACCAGCTGATGTGTAGTAGATAATGCTTAAATTCCTTTATGTTTTGTACATTTTTATGGTAAAGTTGTACTTTTAAGAAATGAATTCTCGTGTTTTCATTACAGGCACAACAGATATTGGAAGTGGAGCAATGTGGAGGGGACTTGGAGCAAAGGATCAAAATGGAAGACTAGCGCCTTGGCACCAGACCCATGGACGCCTAGCCGTCAGTCCCTTACCTAACAAACTAAGAAGGCAGTGCTTAGGCGCCACCCACTTGGCGTCAAGGCGTCGCGACACTGGCGCCTAGGCGCCTCTCCCTTGGGCGCCAAAGCGCCCATGCACACTTTAACGACCTAAGAAACTCACGCCTAGGCGCCAACAACTGCCAAAGGCAGTCTTGAGCAATTTGGGAGCCTGTCATGGGAAGTTATTAGGAGTCCTGGAATGGGCTATTATGCCGGAAAAAGGAGTATATTGTGAGAAGGTGAGAGAGGTTTCAGTGGTTGTTGAAGGGAGTGTAAAGGAATGAGACTATCAGGTTTAGAATTGGTGAATTCAAGGAGATTTATGAGATTTGTAACCTGTTGTGGAATCTCCTCCTCCTTCTTCAAGCGCAGAGAATATGGAGATCCTTCAAGAGCAGTGGTCAGGAGTTAAGAGGAGCATTGGTGGAGCATCTTTAGGTCATTGTAAAGGAGAGGAAGATAAATTTATTATGTCTTTCTTACTATATTGTAGTTGTAAACATTTGGATAATAGAATTCTCTTATTTCAATGATTTCGTGTGTTGTTTCTTTTATGCTTTCTGAGTAGCACTTTTTACCTTACCTTGTGATGATTAAGTAGGATGTGTAGGAGTGATAAATTGTTTTCAAAATTATTTTTAATTATTTAAAGTGATGGTTAACCTTCATATCTTCTTTTGCTTTTCATTCTGGTCAAATGAAATGTTAAAATGTGTTGTGAACCCTAATGACTCGGGAGAGTGATCCCGATTTTTATATGTCAGGATTTATGAAGTTGACCCCACTACATCGCTAAAAACTTAATCTTTGTAAGAAAAGTAAGTTGTGTAAAATATATATATCTATAGGCAATTAATAATGAACGGCGCCAAAAACTTGATCCGTGTACTAAAAGTAAGTTGTGTAAAATATATATAAGTATAGGCAATTATTAATGGGATTCTACGCAAGTATACGTATCGTTATCAAGTAATAATGGACTTTCTATTTAAGCCCCAAATTTTGATCCCACAGAGAAGGTGTAAGTTAGCAATGATAAATTTTAACAGGAAATTTACAGAAAATCGAACGAAATCACTGTCACTAATTTCGAATGTTGAGATATTAACCAAACTAAATTACGTAACTATTAGCAAAATGGAATTGCAAATCTTGAATAATAACTACTAATCTACTAACTTTGTTTATGTAATGAAGATTTCTTATGAGAAAAAGCATTCTTCCCACTACAATGAAATTCTAGTGAAATGAGATGAGAAAAATGTTTATAATATGTATTGTGCCAAATAGAAGCAATTTTAATTTTCTACCCTCATACAGTGCATAGAAAATCATTAGTTAATCTTAGGTTTAGTCTTTAAATCTGGGGCTAGGCTAAGAGGATACCGGCTCCCACTCTAGAGCTCCCACTTCCCTTCACCTGAAGGCTAACTCTCACTTTAGTTTTTAAACACTAAGACCAAATTGTGGAATTTTAGTCTGTCACCCTAAAGATTCTCCAATTCTACACCCAACAAAGAGTATTTTCCTATTTATTTGCACTTAATTTCTTGAATGAATTTCTCCTTCATGAAATCAAATGTGACCCTCACTCTGTTGTAGAACTCATACTCCATTTTCCGGATCATATGTTTCACAACATATTTTAACAAATCAATTGGCCAGATTGAAAAGTAAATTAAGTTCGGAGTTGAAAAATCATCACAATTTATTTTATATTTTAATTATGGCACATTCATTTTATCTCTTCATTTCACCATATCTCAGAGTAGGGGGAAAGATAGAGGGAACTACTCAAACTTCATGAGAAAGATATGACAAAACACAAATTTCATATATAAAAGAAATTTCATACAATACTAAATAAACAAACAAACTTATCTGTAACTCTTTCTTAAAGCAAATCCTTTGTAACATTTCCTTAGAAATGTAGGAAGAAGAACTCTCTCACTTCTCTCCTTCTCCAACACTCTTACAGAAAGTTTCACACTAAATATCACCACAAAAACTCTAAACTATGAAATCAAAATTACTAATTGACTCCAATATGGTGGAGGAATGAAGATGGATTATGAAAATGTCACGTGGTGGAACGTTGTGGAGCAAAAAATGAACGTAGAGGAGCCCGTTTTCTGATGAAATTTGGCCCTAAATAAAGCCCAAGATCGGTTCTCCAAGAGATCCCTCCAAAAACTCTTAAAAAATTGTCCAAATACATCGAACCTTCTAGAAACGGGATTTGAACCGCCTTTGGCGCCATCAGCGCTGAGTAAAATCCTCCTGCTTTAGATTGTTTTGCGCCATCGGCGCTGACCTTGGCGTTGTCGGCTTTGAGTATTTCCTTAAAAACTTCATTTTGACTCCAAATTTCATCATTTTTGCTTCATTTTTACTTTAAGCCCTAAAAATCAACAACCTGCAAGAAAACATCAAAATATCTTCCATTAAAGTGCAATATCACTAAAAATAAGTATAAAATATGGGTCTAAAAATACATATATTTTTGGTGTATCAAAATCCCCCAAATTTACATATTACTTGTCCTCAAGTAACTTCTCCACTACATCAAAATATGACTTATGGTAAATAATTTAACTTTTAGACTTTCATATTTTAGTTCTCTGAACATAATAGTTTAACTTAAGAAAAATTCAAAACAATTATAGTTAATACTAAAAGTGTAAAGATATTCAGTAATTAAGTCTAAGATTTTTCATCCTTTATTTCTTTCAAGAAAAAATGCAATTTGTTATATTAAAGTCGCTTAGGAAATTCATATGAAAAAGAACTTCATAAAACTTTATTAATAATTAAGTTAATATTCAAAAGTTTAGAAATTGTAGTACTTCATAAAACTTTATTAATAATTAAGTTAACATTAAAATAAAAAGTTTAGAAAATGTGTCACCAAACTTTTTCCTTAAGTTGATTCAAGTGAAGCCAATTTTTAATTAGGCATCTCCTCAAGCTTCTCCCCACATATTTTCTTTTTCTTTTCTTTTTTTTTCTTTTTTTTTTCTTTTCTTTTTTTCTTTTTTTTTTCTTTTATTTTTTTCTTTTCTTTTTGTGAGGATTACTATATCTAGATAGCCTTTAATGATTTTGAACTTCAATATCCTTTTCATAAAGTTAAAAACTTTTTATATTTCTTCACTTAACAAATTTATATTAACTTAAAAGATTTCATAAAGTTTAATTCTTTTATTTTTACATGAATCTTTTAAGATTTTTTTAATATTTTAAAAATATAATTTTTTTTGTACTAAAAATAGAAAAACATAGTCTTATTCTCTTTTACAAAATATCTTAGCCCCTAGAATTAACCTTTATTATTGAAAATTTTTACTTAAATTTACTGCATATTTAGAAACATAAATATAGTTATCTAGAGTTAACCCTTAATACCAAAGGTCGTGTTAGCTTTTAAATTTTGAAAATTTAGTTAAGTGAGGACAAATAAAATTAAGTTCTTTCTCTTTTTCTAAAAATGATTTTTCTTCTTCCCACCCAAACTTAAATTTTTAAAAGATTTTTTTTTCATGAAGAACTTTAAAAATGAAGGGTGAAAGAAAGCATTAAATACATAAAAAAAAATTCACACCTGTTGGAGATTCTGATTTTTTAACATAAATTTTGAAATACTGCAGGTGCTAATATGAAAATTATAAGGATAAAAATATTAAATTGCACATAATACATATAAAATTTGCTGAGAAAGAGCTAATCACAATACATAACAAAGTGCTGAAAATAATAATAAAACTAAACTAAATTCCAAAAATGAAAACAGTTTTTCATATTACAGTTTCACATAACATAACAACAGAGTCTCAACAACAACATAACACAAATAATACAATCACACAGTACAAACACATACAAACAAACAAATAAAAAGATCACCAATCATCATCTTTCTTATCATCAACATCAAACTTCTACTACTGATATGGAGAATAAGTAGGGTAAATAGGGAACTGAACTATATGGTCACCCCTCAGGTATCTCACTAAAGCATCATCATAAGCAGCATCATACTCAAATTTCTGGCAAATCAGATCATCAGTGTGAGCATCTTTGGCCTTCATATTTTGCATCCTATGATCCATCCTTAAAATATCTCCCTACTGAATCATCATCTGGTCCAACAACTCCCTGTTGTTGGGGTCACTTGAAGTAGGCTCACTAAAAGTAGGGGTTTTATAAGTAGAAGGAATATCCCTGGCCTATCTTCTAGATCTCCAATCAACATGGGACTCATAAGTCTTGATGTTGGCAGGCTCAATCGGTCTCTGAGGCTCAATCCTCTCCTCATCAGATTTGAAATCAACTCCTGCATGCTCACAAAGTGTGTAAATGAGAGCAGGGTGTTTCAATCCACTAGTGGTATCTCCCAAAGCAATAGATCGAATGTTCATATAAATGATAGAGCCTACATTTATATCCATCACTTGCTGAATACAGAAGTTCAGGATGGCTCTATCCTTGGTCACTTCACCATGATGGTTTGTTGGAATCATCCTCGTAGAAATAAAATAATGTCAGGCCTTAGACACTACATTTAACATAGAAAAGAGAAAGTTAACTTTAGCTCCATTCTTTATTTTCCAAGACCCTTTCTCACTGGTCAGAAAATAAATAACTTTATCTACGGATTGATCTATAGCAGAAAACAAATGATACTGACATCTATAAACATCTTCTAATTGATAAAATTCATTGATTTTTCTTGTAGTAAACTACACTCTCTTTCCTCGAACAAAAACAAAATCATTAGAAGCCTCAGGAAGGTCGGCATAAAATTCCATCACAATCCCAACTATCGAATCGGCAGTAAAATAACAGAAGTTTTCCCACTGTCGAGCGATAATCAATCGTTCAACTTCTCTTCCCGGATTTTTAAAACCTCGGTCCTGAATTACTTTGTTATTTTCTTGAAGACTATGAAATTGAGCACTTGCTCAAAGCTAATAAACCTTTGCTCGTCATATTCTACTTTCCTTTTGCTCAATCTAGGTGCCATAGGAAATCTAGAAAAAATTGAAAAAAAAATCCGAATAAATCCCAAAATTCTGAAAATCAAAATGTAAATCACTTTAAACTTAAATCCACTGAGTAAGAGTTATTCACCAAAGCATTTTCTCAAAATCTCTCAAAAAAAGTTTCAAAATTTCAGATCTAGTCAATGTGAGAAAAATCTTTGGTGAAAATAAAAAAAAATTTACTTTAAAGTGTAGCTCTTACCTAGAAAAGATAAAATCTGAAGTTCCTTTGCCTCTAAATCGCCTCAAATCCGCCCAAAATCAAGCCCTAGGTGCAAAACCGAAGGTTGAAGGTGACTTAAGGGGTAAAAAAGGAGGTTTGTAGTGAAAATCGCGAATTAAAGGGTTAATTCGTCGCTCTCGGGTCGAAGGCGCCGACGACACTGAAGAACCAAAATTCACTATTTTGATTTTCAAATTTTCAATTTCCTTTCAATTTTCTCCAAAGTTTTTAATATTTTTAAACACAAATTTTTATCTAAATTCATAAATACACATTTCACAAACAATGATATTCACAAACAACAACAAACTGTCTTTTGTATATGAAAATACACTTTTTTACAAACACGTTTCATAAATCACAAATTCACACTTATAAAGCAAACTAATTATAAATCAGCGTCGAAATCAAGCCACAACACTAAACACTGACACAAAACTATACATATAATCAAAGTTCAGAACTCTAAAGCAAAAATAAATCAAATTAAACCTAACCAAATCCACACAATTACACTAAACACATAAACACTTTTAAGCAAGTAGAGAATTCATAATCTTCAATCATTCATCCTCATCTTCAGTGCTTTCACCTCCTCTAATATCTTCCATAGATTGGTAATGAACATATAGGTTGTAGAAGGATCGGTACGAGAATTGATCTGTCAAATTTTCTTTGTTCCACCTCTTTTCCTTACACATAATCCTGCTTCAAAAATTCCAGTGTGATCAAAATTCTCTTTCATTGTCCAATCTAATTGATCAAAAAGGTACTTGAGATCTCCCACTGCAATCATAATAGTCTGAAGTTCTCTTTCAATTTTTTTCAATTTCTTCTCTAAAACAAGCGAACTTCCAACTTTTGGTGTCCTTAATGGAGTTGAAGCATGTGAAGAATGATCTGTAATAGCATTTATTGCTTCATTTCCATTACCAACATACTGTTCATCAATAGGAATCATGGGCTTCCATGGTAGTAAAACTTTTTTCCAATTTCATATGGCACTTGGGATTGACTGCAAATTAGAAAAATTCTAGAAGGATGCCCAAGTCCATAAATTGGCCCATTCATAATGATTCCCATCACATATTTAAATATAATTGAACCTATATCAATAAGTTTCTTCATTTGAATACAGTAGTTTAAAATGACACTCTCCTTGGTGACTCTACTGATCTTCATAGTAGGGAGTAATTTTGCACAAATAAGGAAATGCCATTCTTCGAAATTAGATTAAGTGATAAAGCAGGAAAACTAATATATCCTTCATCTCGTACTTCCTACATATCACTTTCATCAATCAGAAAATTATAAATATATTGCATCAAATCTTGCGTAGAAATGAAATTTGCATAATGACATATTGGAACATTTTCTATCATATATAATTCATTAATTCTCGCAGGAGTAAATGGTACAGCCTTACCTTGTATGAAGACAGCTCCTTGGGTAATTCCATGTAGATTTGCATAGAACTCCTTCACTACAGGTACAACAACCGCAGCGGTAATGTAACACAGAACTTCCCATCGCCTTTGCAGAATAATCTTCTCAACTGAAGCACTTGGATTGATCAACTCATGATTAACAAATCCTCTTTCCTTGATTAATCTCTTCTTTGTAATAACTTTATTGTATAATCTCTGCACATCGAAACTAATAAACTTTCTTCTATTGAAATTTTCATACCTTGAAGTATTTCTAAAATTGGAAGCCATGGAACCCAAAAATAGAAAGTTTCTAGGCGTCCTAAGTAGTTTTTAGGACTTTAAAAACACCTCCTGACTATTATTATGGAGCGAAATCCTGCCAAAGTCTGCCAAAAGTTGCAGGCATTGTCCAACCGCTCTCGGCGCTGCCGGTGCTCCCGATGGGTGATGTCGGCGCTGAGATCTATTTTCTTGGGCTCCGTCGACACCTGTGACCAAATTTTTGCGATTTTCATTTTTTGTTCAATTAGATTCCAACATTTCTTCCAATACCAATATTATGACTTAATTTCTAATAAATGCAATGTGTAGGATTATTATCTACTAATATATAAGACACTTAACAAGCTAAATAGTAATACATAGACATATAAGTATGGGTTGCCTCCCACAAAGTGCTTGGTTTAACCTCGTCAACCCGACATACCATTTGTTTAGTTGGGTTGACTTAACATTAAAACTTCTTTAAATTGAAGTATGTGTCCTTAATAATAGTGTTTCAAATGATGCCCATTAACTTTAAATATCTTATCAGTGTTAGGATATTTAATCACAATAGTTCCATAATGATAAACTTTAATCACTTTAAATGATCCTAACCATCTGGATTTCAGTTTTCCTATAAACAATCTCAATCTTGTATTATATAATAGAACTTCTTGTCCATGTTCAAATTTCTTCTAAATAATCTTCCGATCATTCCATATTTTCATTTTCTCTTTATAGGTTTTTGCATTATCATATGCTTCATTTATAATCACCTCAAGTTTTTGAGTTGCAATAATCTTTTCTCACCAGCATCTTTTAGATTAAAATTAAATTCCTTAATAGCACTCTTTATAGATTTTTGCATTATTATATGCTTCATTTCTAATCTCCTTAAGTTCATTGAGCTAAGATTTTTGCATTATCATATGCTTCATTTCTGATCTCCTCAAGTTCATTGAGTTGTAATAAATTAGATTTTCGCATTATCATATGCTTCATTTCTAATCTCCTCAAGTTCATTGAGTTGCAAAACATTCTCACCGCATCTTTTAGATTAAAATTAAATTCCTTAATAGCCCAAAATGTTTTATGCTCTAATTCTACAAGTAAGTGACATATTTTTTTCAAATATCAGTCTGTATGGGGACATTCCTATAGGAGTCTTATAAGCAGTTCTATATGTACATAATGTAGTATTAAGTCTAGCAGACCAATCCAATTTATAAGGATTTACAATTTTTTTCTAAAATGCATTTAATTTCACGATTTAATATTTTTGCTAGACCACTAGTCTGAGTATGTAAGCAGTAGAGAATCTATCAAAATATCATACTTCTTAATTAATTTTTTGATTTTCTTATTCCTGAAATGAGATACTTCATCAGTAATAATTATTCTCGAGCATTTTATATCTTGTAAAAATATTTTTAATTAAAAATTTAGAAACACTCTGAGCATCACATCTAGGTACAACAATAGCTTCAACCCATTTTGACATATAATCAACAACAAATAATATATATAAGTTTCCAACTGAAGGCATAAATAGGTCCCATAAAATCTAATCCCCACATATCAAAAATTTCAACTTCCAATGTGTAATTTAGAGGCATATCATTTCTTCTAGATATATTTCCTACACATTGACATCTATCGCATGTTTTAATATATTTATTAATATCTTTAAAAATAGTAGGTCAATAAAATCTAGCTTGTAAAATTTTATATGCAGTTCTATTTGTTCTGAAATATCCTCCAAATTTAGAATCATGACATATTTCAATTATCTGTTGAGTTTCTTCATAAGACACATATCTTCTAATAATTAGATCTTTACATTATTTATATAAATATGGGTCATCCCAAAAATAGTCTTTTAAATCATATATAAACTTCTTTAATTTTGGATTTTTTATATCAAGTGGTAGAATATCACTTACAATATAATTTACTATATCAACATACCACGATACATCCATTTCATCAATACTATATAATTGTTCATCAGAGAAATTCTCTAAAATTTCATTTACAAAATTAGTTAATATTTCTATTTCTATTCTAGACAAATGATCAGTTATTTGATTATCATTTTTAAATTAGTTAATATTTTTATTTCTATTCTAGACAAATGATCAGCTATTTGATTATCATTTCCCTTTTATCAATCACAGTAAAATCAAATTCTTGCAATAGAAGTATCCATCTAATTAATCTTGATTTAGCATCTTTCTTTTGCATTATATATTTAATAGCAAAATAATTTGTATGCACTATACATTTAGTTTTAATTAAATAAGTTATAAATTTATCAAAGGCATAAATAATAGCTAATAACTCTCTTTCGTAGGTAGTATAATTAATTTGAGCTTCATTTAGAGTCTTACTAGCATAATATATAACTTTAAAAACTTTGTCGTGACTTTGTCCTAATACAACCCCAATAGCATATTCACTAGCATCGCACATTATTTCAAATGGTTTCTCCCATTCAGGTGGTACTATTATAGGTGCAGTGACTAATTTTTTCTATAGTAATTCAAATGATTTTATGCATTCTTCATTAAAAATTAAATTTTGTATCTTTTTCTAAAAGTTGGCATAGAGGCTTAATTATTTTTGAAAAATTTTTTATGTAGCGCCTGTAAAAACCAGCATGTCCTAGAAAATTTCTCACCCCTTTAACACTATTAGGCGATGGTAATTTTTCTATAACTGGATTTTTGCAGGATCTACCTCTGACCAAAGGAAAATATGTTGAGATTTTCATATCTATTTTATATTGATTTTGATGATATGCACTTTAAAGAAGAGTATTTTTTATGTTTTGTTGCAGGTATGATGAATTATGGTCATTGGAGCAAAAATATGCAAGAAATGATATTTTGCCCTATCACCTTTCGATAAGTCTTTCGATGCTTAATCTCTTTTACACTTGTTGCATATTTTTGAATGAGATTACACTTTAAAGGAAGGTTATTTTCATGTTTATTTTGTAGGGCTATCTGTTAGGAACACAACGCAATTGAAATGGGGCAAAACAGTGCTAAAACGGAGCCAAACGGTGAAGTCGCGCATTCTGCCCACTAACGGCGCCAAAACGGCGCCGACGGTGAGATTTACCCGAGAAGACCAAAAAATGACAAAAAAGCTCTCCGACAGCGCCCTCGAGTCCGCCGACAGCGCTCGGGATGACTATGGACCAACTTTTGGCATTTAGTTATAGTTACTATCTTTACATTTAATACTTGCATTTAGGAGTAGTTGCTATATAAAACATCATTTTAATCAACATTCCAAACTAAGAACTAATAGTAGTAGATTAGAATTTGACTAAGGACCTCTTACCTCACTTCCCTGTGGCATTGATAAATGGGACTCCACTAGAGCCCTGTATTACTTAAGCGATACGTATACTTGAGTTTGAAATGTGACTTTACAAATCATTTATAAATATATAAATCTGGGTTCATAAATTCTTGCATATTAAAAGTTGCATCAAGTTTTTGTCGTCATTGCCGAGGATTTAAATCTTCTAGTAGTGGTGTCAAATTCTTGTAATTTTAAGCATATATAAAGTCGCTGTCAAGTTTTTAGTGTCGTTGCTGGGGAAGCTTTGATAAGAACTTTAGGAGAATGTTAGTTGAAGTAATAGGTTTAGACTTGAAAATTTGTAGTGTCGTAAAAACTATTTTGTGTGAAAAGTGTTTTTACATAAAATAGTGTTAAAAAAAACTATTTGTGTGAAAAATAAGGTATTCGTGAAAATATTTTGTTGTGTTGAATATATTTTATCTGTTATTTGTTAATTGTTAATGTATTGTTTGTTGTGTTGTGTATGCAAAACAAAGGATCAGCAGGACTTGTGCCTTATGATCCCGAGTTTGAAAAAAAGAAAGAAATAAAAAATACAAAGAGGACTCGAAAAACTAGAAATGGAAATGGAAAAATTTCAAAATAATAACTTGAAAAATCATCATGATTCATTGAGGGATTACGTAAATCCTACGACGATGAAATTCCACTCAAGTATACAAACCCCTGTCGTAGAAGCTGACTCGTTTGAAATAAATCCTGAGATTATTCAACTATGCAGAACAATCAGTTTGGGGGAACTTCTTTGGAGGATCCCTATTTACACTTATCAAATTTTATAGAACTTTGTGCTATATTTTGTTATAACGGTATGTCAGCNGGGGAACTCCTTTAGAGGATCCCTATTTACTCTTACCAAAATTTTATAGAACTTTGTGTTATATTTTGTTATAACGATACGTCAGACTAAGGCTTTTTCCTTTCTCACTAAGGGATAAGGCTAAAATGTGGTTATACTCATTAGCACCTGACTCTATTAAAAATTGGGAGGAGTTAACTAAGAAATTCCTAACTAAGTATTTTCAACCTTCAAGGACTTAAACTTAGAAAAGATATTATCTCATTTTGTCAGTATGAAGGGGAATCAATATACGAAGCCTCGAAAAGGATTTAGGAACTTCTAAGAAAGTGTCCACATCATGCTCTGCCTGATTGGTTAATCATTCAAACTTTTTATAATGGGTTAGTAGAATCCCTTAAGTTTATAATTGATGCTGTCGTTGATGGATCATTACTGTCAAAATCATTTGATGAAGCATATGCATTAATTGAAGAAATGGCTACAAATGAATTTCAATGTCCCTCTACAAGGGTAAATCCTAAAAAAGTAGCCAGTGTTCATGATTCAGATGAGATTTCAATTCTTGCATCTCAAGTTGCCGCAATATCAAAGAAGTTGGACCAATTTGGAATAACCAGCCTCAACTCACTCCAATAAGTGAGGAAAGTTCATTAAGGCATATGATTGATTCTAACTTATCATATGATGCTTTAAATACCATAAACAATCCGCACTCTAACTTTTACAACCCATGTTGGAGGAACCATCCTAATTTTAGTTGGAATCATACTACTGATGGTGGAAACCAAAAATGGGAAAATAATCATGCAAATCATAGTGGAAGTTGGAATAATCATGAGAACACAAACTATAGACCTTCATATCCACCAGACTCTAACAATGATCAACAATTTGCGAATAAGAAGATGTCTATGGAAGAAGTGATAATGCAAATGGGAAACCAGCTGCAAAGTCAAAATGATGCAATTGTAAACATAGAGAATCAATTGGGACAAATTGCTAATTCACTTAGCAATAGACCCCAAGGAACACTTCCTAGGAACATTGAGATCAACCCAGGACAAATTGCTAATTCACTTAGCAATAGACCCCAAGGAACACTTCCTAGCAACATTGAGATAAACCCTAAAGAGAGCACTAATGAACAAGTAGAAGCTGTCCAACTAAAAAGTGGAAGAGAGATAGACGATGTGGTTAGAAAAGAGAAAAATATTGTGAGAGAAACAAAGGAAATGAAAAGACCTGAAGAACATGTTTTTAAGGATTTGGAAAAATTAATATCTCAAACTAAAATCAATTTAAAAAGACCACCACCTCCATTTTCTCAAAGAATTAGACAACATGAGTTGGATAAAAAATTTTCAAAGTTCATGGATGTACTTAAGAATATTACAATAAATATTCCTTTCGCTGAAGCATTGAAAAAAATGCCAAGTTATGCAAAATTTATGAAGGAGATATTAAAGAAGAAAAGAAAATTTGGGGATTACGAGACAGTTGCACTAAGTGAGGAGTGCGGCGCTAGAAAAGGAAATTTGGGGATTATGAGACAGTTGCACTAAGTGAGGAGTGCAGTGCTATACTTCAGAAAAATTTTCCTTATAAACTTAAAGATCATTGTAGCTTTACAATTCCTTGTGTAATTGGAAAAAGATTATGTGGAAAAGCTTTATGTGATTTAGGATCAAANTTTGGTCGTGATTTAAGTTAACTCCGGTGTCATATGATACCAGAGTTAGCCTGACCCGTCATATCCAAGAGTTTCCTAGCAACTGCCGTAAACTTTAAAAAAATTTCATTGTTACTAACCATCAAAACGCGAAATAAATATATCCGTGATAGGGTTGGTGTAGCTCCTATGACGGACAAAATTAGAGAAAGTCGTCTTAAATGGTTTGGTCACATTAAGCGTCGACCATCTTATGATCCGATTAGGAGAGTAGATGTTTTAGATTCGACTTGTGTTAAGATAGACGGAGGTAGACTTAAGAAGACTTGGGCTTATTGTATTAAAAATGATCTTAATTTATTAGAACTAATTAAAAATATGACACTAAATAGGACGCAATGAAGAAAATGGATTGATGTAGTGGGATTAAGGCTTTGTTGTTGTTGTTGTTTGTTACTAACCATCAAATCATTGTCATATTTTGACCTAACCTTAATTTTTCTTTGTTGATTTTCAAAATCAACTACTTCAAATTAATTTTTCAACACCTTCAATTAGTTTAATGCTTCCTCTTTCACCTTTCAATCCTAAACCCTAGTCATCCCACCGAGGGGATATATGCTCAAGTCTACCGGAGAAGCGATACAATAAGAGATGTGTCGATTCTAGCGGAGATTGACAGATGTTGAGGATGATACCCAGAAAGGACTTACCCTCGTTGGTTATAGGGAAAGCCGAAGAGAAGAAAGAGGCGAGAACTTCAACCCCTTAGGAAAGATTTCTGTGATAAAGANTTTGAGAAGAAAAGATTGGGGCTCAATGATGTAAAAGCTATGAAATATTTATAAGGTAAAGGAATGCTTTGCGTTTCAAATTTAGGGAAAGAAAGGTGATGTTCAAACTCATTAAAGGTTATCCAGATATAGTAATCCTCACTTGAAAAAGGAAAAAGAAAGGATTGACAACAATCCCTGAAAAGAAAAGAAAAATATATAAGATTGAAAGCAATCCAAATGAAAAAGAGAAATGAAAAGAAATAAAAAAATATAAAAGTGAGGAGAAGCTTGAGTAGATGCCTAATCAAAAATTGGCTTCACTGGACCTACTTAAAGAGAAAACCTAAATACATTACTGAACTTAAATTTATGGATTAACATCTTTACTAGTAGTGTTCTCATGAAGTTCCTATCATTTGAATATTCTAAGTGACTTGATATTACAACATATAGTCATTCTTGAAATGAATAGAAAACTAGAACTCTTAAACTTGATGACTAGATAATCTTGTACCTACAAAGTTAATTTAATTACTTGAATTTTTTTTGAAAATCTCACAATGATATTTACTTAAATCAAACTTATAGTATTTTTGAATTAAAAATTTGCTACAATAGATCATAACTTTTATGTAGCAATAAAATTACTTGAGGACAATTAATAGTTAAGTTTGGGCGATTTTGACCAAAAGAAAATATGTTTAGATTTTCATACCTATTCTATATTGATTTTGATGATATTGCACTTTAAAGAAGGGTATTTTTGGTGTTTTGTTTTAATTATGATGAATTATGGACTTTGGAGCAAAAAGATGCAAAAACGGTGCAATTTGGAGTAACGAGCAAGAAATGAAATTTTGCCCTGTCACCTTTCGATAAGTCTTTCAATGCTTAATCTCCTTTACACTTGTTGCATATTTTTGAATGAGATTAGACTTTAATGGAAGGTTATTTTCATGCTTATTTTGTAGGGCTATCTGTTAGGAACACAACACAACTGAAATGGGGCGAAATTGAGCTAAAATAGAGCCAAATGGAGCGAAACGGTGAAGTTGCGCAGTCTGCCCACCGACAGTTCCAAAATGGAGCTGACAGCGAGATTTACCTGAGAAGACCAAAAAATGACAGAAAAGCTGGCCGACAACGCCCTCGAGCCCACCGACAGCGCCCGGGACGACTATGGACCGACTTTTGGCGGTTATGGGCTGAAATTCAATGTATTTGGATGCTTTTTGGAAGGGTGCTTGTGGAAACTCTTCAAACTTTGTCCCTCCACTTTAAAAGAACAAATTTATGTTAGAAAAAAGAGGGATTTTTGTGAGAGGAATGTTAGGAAAAGTGTGGAGAAAGTTTAGGGTTTTTAGAACATGAGTAGAAATGTAGATTTCTACCCTTTTGGAGAGATTGAAGAGAGGATTTTGAGAGAATTTGCAAGGAGATGTTCTAACATTGTATGGATTGGCAGGAGACTTTGTGGGAGAGATTTTCTTCTTTCTTTCAAAGGGAAAAAGCTAAGCATTGTGTTCCTCATTATCTTATTGAGAGATTTTCTTCTTTCTTTCAAGGGAAAAAGCTAAGTATTGTGTTCTTCATTATCTTATTAAAGGAGATGTTCTAGCATTGCATGGATCGGCGAGAGTCTTTGTGGGAGAGATTTTCTTCTTTCTTTCAAGGGAAAAAGCTAAGTATTTTGTTCTTCACTTTCAAGGGAGAAAGCTAAGTATTGTGTTCTTCATTATCTTATGGTTTTGTAAACACTTATCTAGTACTTTGATGAAATGAAGTTTTCCGTTGTGTTTTCTTCATGCTTTGTGATGTGTTTCTCTTACTATGTCATTGTTTTCATTTTACTTTTCTTTTGTAATGAGTAGAATTCATGTTTAGAATTTTGTGATGCATGTTAGAAGCGGATTTAATTATCAATGTGATGGTTTTTACTTACACTTTATTTACATTACAATAAAGGTTTATTGTAGTGTTAAAATTCGTTATAATTGCATTAAGACCCGAGAGGGCTGTGTAAATCTCAACAAAGTAGAACCACATTCAGGTTCCATTGATGGTTAAGTTCATGGGAGTTGAATGCAAATAAATAGGGTAATATACTTTGATGGGCGTAGAATTGGAGATTTTAAGGTGACAGACTAAAATCCCCAATTCGGTCCTATTGTTTGAGTACTGAAGCAGAGATGTTAGCCCTCAGGTGAGAGGAACGTGGGAGCTCCGAAGTGAGAGCCGGTATCCTCCCAACCTAGCCACGGATTCAGTAAACAAGCATAGGGTTAGTCAATGTTCTTTATGCCTGGACCAAAGGGTAAAGAATA
>JXCR01118358.1:414261-431510 GCA_002079205.1 Phalaenopsis hybrid cultivar | reverse complement strand
TATATATTTATATATATTTGTATTTATATGATATCTAAATTTCCTAATTTATCAAAACTATTTAATTTAATTAAATTTAACCATTACTTTCCCCGGCAACAGTGCCAAAAATTTGATCTCGATTTTTATATGTAAGGATTTATAAAGTTGACATCACTACAATGCCAAAAATTTGATCCTTATATGAAAATTAAGTTGTGTAAAATATATATAATTATAGACAATTAATAATGAGATTCTGCGCAAGTATATGTATCTTTATTAAGTAATAATGGACTTTCTATTTAAGCCCCAAATTTCGATCCCACAGAGAAGATGTAAGTTAACAATGATAAATTTTAACAAGAAATTTACAGAAAATCAAACGAAATCACTGTCACTAATTTCGAATGTTAAGATATTAACCAAACCAAATTACTTAACTATTAGCAAAACAAAAATACAAATTTTGAATAATAACTATTAATCTACTAATTATGTTTATGTAATGAAGATTTTTTATGTGAAAAAGCATCCTTCCCACTACAATGAAATTCAGGTGAAATGAGATAAGATAAATTTTTATAATATGTATTGTGCCAAATAGGAGCAATTTTAATTTTCTACCCTAATACAGTGCATAGAAAATAATTGATTAATCATAGGTTAGGTCCCTAAATCCGTGGGTAGGCTAGGAGGATACTGGCTGCCACTCTAGAGCACCCACTTTCCTTTCTGAAGGCTAACTCTCGCTTTAGTTTTTAAACACTAAGACTGAATTGGGGATTTTAGTCTGTGACCCTAAGTAACTCTCGCTTTAGTTTTTAAACACTAAGACTAAATTGGGGATTTTAGTCTGTCACCCTAAAGATTCTCCAATTATGCACCCAACAAAGAATATTTCCCTATTTATTTGAACTTAATTTCTTGAACGAATTTCTACTTCATGAAATTAAATGTGACACTCACTATGTTGTAGAACTCATACTCAATTTCTCAGATCATATCTTTCACAATATATTTTAACCAATCAATTGGCCAGATTGAAAATTAAATTAAGTTCGGAGTTAAAAAATTATCACAGATTATTTTATATTTTAATTATGCCACATTCATTTTATCTCTTTATTTCACCATATCTCAGAGTAGGGGGAAAGATAGTGGTAACTACTAAGACTTTATGAGAAAGATATGACAAAACACAAAATTCATATATAAGAGAAAGTTCATACAACACTAAATAAACAAACAAACTTATCTGGAACTCCTTTTCAAAGCAAATCCTTTGTAGCCTTTCTTTACATATTTAGGAAGAAGAACTCTCTCACTTTTCTCCTTCTCCAACACTCTTACCGAAAGTTTCACTCTAATTCTCACCACAAAAATTCTAAACTATGAAAGTAAAATTACTAATTAACTCCAATACGGTGGTGGAATGAAGATGGATTATGAAAATGTGGCATGGTGGAACGTTGTGGAACGAAAAATGAACGTAGAGGAGCCCGTTTTCTGATGAGATTTGGCCCCAAATAAAGGTCAAGATAGGTTTGTTAAGAGGTTCCTCAAAAACTCTTCAAAAATTATCCAAATACATCAAACCTTCTAGAAATGGGGTCTGAACTGCCTTTGGCATCGTTGACACAAGTATGGCGCCGTCGGCACTGAGTATTTCCTTAAAAACTTTATTTTGACTCCAAATTTCATCCTTTTTGCTTCCTTTTTATTTTAAGCCTTAAAAATCAACAACCTACAAGAAAATATCAAAATAACTTCCATTAAAATGCAACATCACAAAAAATAAGTATAAAATATGGGTATAAAAATGCATATACTTTTGGAATATCAGAGAGCTATGATGGAATCAACTAGGTTAGTCACGTTGAATTGTGAATTATAGGTGGATATGCTTCTTAGGGTTATGCAAATATTAGGGAAATAATCATTATTTGGTTCAAAATGAGATTGAAGGAATTAAAGTCATTTTAACCAATATTCTTATTTGTCACTAGACAAATTTACAATTAACACTTTGCGTTTCCTACACCTTACTTACATCATTATAAGGGAGGGCAGCTTCAAAACCTGAAATTCATCAATCCAAAACTAGTTAAATAACATGTCTATAAGATTTATACTTTTCACTTGCTTTAGATATTATAGGATTAGTTTATAGGACCTTAAACCAATCTGAATTCCAGGATAGGAGAAAATTTAGTAGGCCAGAACTTTTCCTAAGTCTAATTCTATCGTCCCTATGGGATCAACATTCCATACTAAAAAATTTGATATTACTGATATGACATGTTTACTTGTGTGAACCCCCAAAGTGTAGTTGCACCAAGAAACGATTATGAAGTTCTTGGCGTTGTTGTGGGAGCATATTTAACTTAGGATAATTTTAGTTAAACCTCTAGCTCTTGGACTTGAAAATGTTTTTAGTGTTAATCAATTGTGTTTAATTTTTTTTTTCTATTTTTAAAAAGCCAAGAAAATCCAAAAATATTTGTTGTGTGTGAACTCTACATATTAGATTCTCTAGTTTGTGTATGTGTATTTCAGGGCCTATAGAACTTGCACCATATGATCCTGAGTTAGAGAGAACTATTAGAAGAATCAGAAAAAAAAAGACTTGAAAAACTTATAGAAGATATGGTGAACAACCCACATAACAACCTAGGAATTTAGGAACCAGCTTATGGACCAATTCATGATGCACATAGACGATTAAGGAACTATACTAACCCTACAACAGCTGAAATTCACTTAAGCATTTAGACCCCTACCATAAAAGCTAACACATTCAAAATGAAATCTGTTATCATTCAAATGGTGTTCAACAATCAGTTTGGGGGAACCCCGTCTGAAGATCCTAACTTAAACGCAGTGAGTTTCTTATAATTTTGCTCTACATTTTCACTATAAAGGTGTATTATCCAATAACATTGTTAGGCTTAAGCTTTTTCCTTTCTCCACTAGGGACAAAACCAAATGTGGTTAAATTGATTATCATCTGGATCAATTAGGACATAGAGTGACTTAGCCTAGAAATTCCTAAATAAGTATTTTCCTCCTTAAAAAATGACTAAATTGAGCAATTATATTACTTCATTTTGTCAATATGAAGGTGAGTTAATTTATGAAGCATGGGAATGATTCAAGAAACTTCTTAAAAAGTGCCCCCATCACGCATAACTCGATTGATTGACAATTTAAACTTTTTACAAAGGTTTAATAGGTTCTCTTGTGTCTATTATAAATGTCATCACTAGTGGGTCGCTTAAGTTAATACGATTTGATGGAGTTTTCTCCGATTGAAGTGATGGCTGCCAAAAAGTTCTAATGGCCTTTTGAAAGACTGAACCCCAGATAGGTAGTGAGTATACATGACACAAATGTATTTTCAATTTTAATTTCTCAGTTAGCTGTGATTTCTAGAATGTTGGCTCGGTTTGGGATGAGCCAACCTCAAAGATTCCAATTCATTGAGAAAAAAATCATTCGAACAACAGATTGATGCTAACACTTCATCATTTAAAACTTTAAATGCAATTAAAAATTAAACAAACAACCTATATTCTAACTATTACAATCTTAGTTAGAGAATCACCCTAACCTCAATTGGAATAAAAATCAAGGTGTAGGAAGCCAACAATAAGGGTAATAGTGATCAACCAAACCCTTTTGGGAATTGAAATAATCAGGGTATTTTGATCCTGAGTCATTCTTATGCTCTAGGATTTAACTCTAACTACGATTCAAGCATAAGAAGTTATCCTTGAAGGAGGGTGTGTTACAAATGAGGAGTCAATTACAAAGCCAAGGTGTGGCTATTAAGAATATAGAGAGCCTGTTGAGTCAAATTGCTACTTCACTTAGCAGCCAACTCCAAAGAATTTTTCCCAATAACATTGAGATTAATCCTATGGAAAAGAATAGTGAGCATGTCAAAGTTGTCGAGTTAAGGAGTGGAAGAGAATTTGAGGATGTGGTTCAGTAAGATTCTTTGGAGAAAGAGAATGTGAAACGAGAACGACATTTGAAAGACTTTTCCAAAGATTTAGGAAGACCAGTCTCACCCACTAAGAATAACATAGAAAGTCCACCACCACCATTTCCTTAAATACTCCAAAAATAAAAACTAAATTAATAACTTTCATGGTTCTTAGAAGTTTTTAAGAAATTAGCCATTAACGTCCCATTTTTTGAGGGGCTGTAGCAGATGCTCGACTATGTGAAGTTTATGAAGGATGTACTCAACAAGAAGAGGAGGTTTGGATAATAAACCCTATTATGAAAGAAGTTGTAAAGAAAGAAATTTTGAAGTGGTTGGATGTAGGTATTATCTATCACATATCAGATAGTGCATGGGTTAGCCCAATCCATTGTATACCAAAGAAAGCAGGAGTGACTATGTTAGTAAATAAACATAATGAATTGATCTCAACTAGATACTTCATTGGGTGTCATATATGTATCAATTACAAGAAATTAAATGCTGCCACCAAGAACGATCACTTTCCTTTACCCTTTTCGGATCAAAATGTTGGATATCCTAGCTGACTAACCAAAGGAAAATATGTTGAGATTTTCATACCTATTTTATACTGTTTTTGATGATATTGCACTTTTAAAGGAAAATATGTTGAGATTTTCATACCTATTTTATACTGTTTTTAATGATATTGCACTTTAAATAAAGGTTAATAACTCAATCAAAATAAAACTTATGTCCTTAAGAAAATTATTTTAGGTTTGACCAAAAAAATATGTTGAGATTTTCATACCTATTTTACACTATTTTTGATGATATTGCACTTTAAAGAATAGTATTTTTGATGTTTTGTCTAATATGTTGAGATTTTCATACCTATTTTACACTGTTTTTGATGATATTGCACTTTAAAGAAATGTATTTTTGATTTTTTATTACAAATATGATGAATTATGGTCCTTGGAGCAAAAAGATGCAAAAAGGAGCGAATTTGAAGCAAAAAGGACAAAAATGCGAAGATTTGAACTAAGGCGCCGACGGCGAGCCCAACGGCATCGACAGTGAGATTTTCCCAAGACTCCAGACAAATAATTTAGAAGGCCCGCCGACCGCACCCTCGAGGCTGCCAACTTCAAGATTGGCGGTTATTTTCAAAGGTGTATTAACTGTGGACGATTTTTGGAGGGATGCTTAGGCAACTCTTGAAAAACTCTTCTACAATGTTAAAAGAAGAATTTGGCCAAAAATTAGAGGAGGAGGCTCTAGAGTTTGAGGAGTTGGAAGGTTAGAACAATGTCCAAGAGCCTCAGTAGTGTGTAGAGAGTTTACTTTAGGGTTAGATTGTGAGGAATGCTTTGAGAGATTGTAAGAGTGGAGGGAAAGTGAGAGATTTCTTCCACCTTGCTACTTTGAAGAGGAATTCTGTGTGTTGTAAAGAAAGGAAGAGATTCAGAGGAACTTCGAGGAGTGTGAGGAATTCTTTGAGAGATTGTAAGAGTAGAGGGAAAGTGAGAGATTTCTTCCTCCTTGCCGTCGAAGAGGAATTTTGTGTGCTGTAAAGAAAGGAAGAGATTCAGAGGAACTTCAAGGAGTTTGCTTGGGGAGAAGTTAGAGATAAGTGTTATTTACTTGTTGTAGTTTGTATGACCCATGAGTTCTGAGTTGTTTTCTTTGTCTTTCTCCTTGTCTTGAGATTTGCGAAATGATGATTTGAATTGGTTGAGTCTTGAAAATGTTAAAGAAGTTGTGATGACCTTTTCACTTTGATCTTAATTTACTTTCAATCTGGTCAATTGATTTGTTAAAATATGTTGAGTTTTACAAGTAAAGTTAAGATTACATCCAAGATTCAGGGAGGTCAAAGCCCTTGGAAGTTGGGTGCAAATAAATAGGGAAATAAAATTATCGGGCGTAGAATTTGAGATTTTAGAGTGACAGACTAAAATCCCCAATTTGGTCCTATCATTTAGGTGCTGAAGTGTAGATGTTAGCCCTCAAGCGAGGGGAACGTGAGAGCTCTGAAGTGAGAGCCACTATCCTCCCAGCCTAGCCGCAGATTCAGTAACCAAGCATAAGATTAGTTAATGTTTTTTATGTTTGGACCAAAGGGTAAAAGATAAGTATGCTCCTATTTGACACAGTACAATTTGAACTGATTCATTTTATCCATTCACTATAATTTCTTGACAAGGAGAAGGATGCTTTTCTTATATATTGAATACCATATTAGAAACTTTATTAGTATAATTAGTTATTTAAGAGTTATTAAAATTACATATTTATTTCAATTGCCTATTAGTGATAGATAAGCAATTTAAATTATATTGTTGTGATTAAGTCTTGATTTTCTAAAATCTTAGTTCATAGTTCTAATATTACTCCATGTGGGATCGATATCTAGTTAGAGCCCTATATTACTTGAGCGATACATATACTTGTGTTGATAAGTGTGACTTTACCATTATTGAATATTTAATATGTACATCTTTATCAAATCTATAACCATTATTAAGTTTTTGGTGCCGTTACTGAGGAATTAAATCTTCTCGCAGCAGTATTAAATACTTGTATTTTTTAGCATATATAAAGTCACTGTCAAGTTTTTGGCGTCGTTGTCGGGGAGTAAACAAGAATCATAATTAGAGTAATAGACAAAATAGGAATATTAGAAAATTTTTACTTGAATTGCAACCTTATTTTCATATTTAGTTAACTATTTTTCTGTGTACTGATTTCAATTATATGCGTAAATTTAGACCTGAAAAATCTTATACCCTACGATTCAGAATTAGAACGCACTGTTAGCAAAATTAGAAGACTGAAAAGAGAACCTAGAAATCCTGACACAATGGAAAACAACGTGAACAATCAAGGAATAGAAAATGAACACCAACCTAGACCTCTAAGAGATTATGCAAATCCTACAACAGATGAAATTCACTTATCTATCCAAAATCCTGATGTAGTTGCTAATTCATTTGAACTTAAACCTGCCATTATCCAAATAGTACAAAATAATCAATTCAGAGGTACACCGAATGACGATCCTAATTTACACCTCGCTAGTTTTTTAGAACTGTGTGCTACCTTTAAATATGGCAGAGTTTCAAACGATGTTGTTAGACTTATACTTTCCTTTTTCACTTAGGGATAAGGCTAAGATGTGGTTAAATTCATTAGCACCTGGATCTATTAAAACTTGGGGAGAGCTTTCATAGAAATTTCTATCCAAATATTTCCCTCCGTCAAAAAATGCTTAACTTAGAAATGACATAACATCATTTTGTCAGATTGATGGAGAGTTGATATATGAAGCTTGAGAGAGATTTAAAGATCTTCTTAGGAAGTTCCCTCATCATTCGTTACCAGATTGGTTGATAATTTAAACTTTTTATAATGAATAAGTGAGATCACTTAGATCGATTCTAGATGTGTTGATAATTCAAACTTTTTATAATGGATTAGTGGGATCACTTAGATCGATTATAGATGATGTTTTGGTTGATAATTCAAACTTTTTATAATGGATTAGTGGGATCACTTAGATCGATTGTAGATGTTGCGGCTGGTGGTTCTTTAATGTCAAAACCTTTTGATGAGGCTTATTCATTAATAGAAGAGATGGCTGCCAACTGGTGGTTCTTTAATGTCAAAACCTTTTGATGAGGCTTATTCGTTAATAGAAGAGATGACTACCATTCAAACTTTTTATAATGGACTAGTGGGATCACTTAGATCAATTATAGATGTTGTGGCTGGTTTCTAATGTCAAAACCTTTTGATGAGGCTTATTCGTTAATAGAAGAGATGGCTACCAATAATTTTGAATAGCCCTCTCAAAGGATAAATCCTAAAAGAGTAGCTAGTATCCATGATTTTGATACAATATCTATGTTAGCTTCGGAGATTCCTGTAATATCAAGGAAATTAGATCATTATGGAATGAATTATTCTCCAACACCCACTATGATGGAAGAGAATTCATCTGGGCAATTTGTGGATGTGAAACCTTCGTATGAGACTTCAAATGCTATTAATAGACCCAACAATATTTATTCAAACTATTATAACCCAAGTTGGAAGAATCATCCAAATTTTAATGAATAACAATTCTGCTACAAATCAACAATGGGCGAACAACCCAGTGAACCCATTAGGAAATTAATCCAACAAAAGAAATGTTAATTATAGACCTTCTTATCCTCCAGGATTTAACAATAACACTCAATTTAAGGAAAAGAAGTTGTCTATGGAAGAGATGATATTAAACATGGGTCAACAATTGCAAAATCAAGGAAATCAATTACAACTTCAAGGAAATCAATTACAAAATCAAGGAACTGCTATTAAGAATATTAAAAATCAATTAGAGCATATTGTTATTGAGCTTAGTAACCAAACATTAGGAACTTTTCCTAATACTGTGGAACCAAATCCTAAAGATCAAGGAAAAGAATAGATAAAAGCGATACAATTATGAAGTGTAAAGATCAAGGAAAAGAATAGATAAAAGTGATACAATTACGAAGTGGAAAAGAATTGGAAACAAGAGTGCAAAAAGAAATCAAGGAAAAGAACAGATAAAAGCGATACAATTACGAAGTGGAAAAGAATTGGAGACAAGAGTGCATGGAAAAAACAAATCAAAGCGATACAATTACGAAGTGGAAAAGAATTGGAAACAAGGGTGCAAAAAGAAACAGATCAAGGAAAAGAACAAATAAAAGTGATACAATTATGAAGTGGAAAAGAATTGGAAACAAGAATGCACAAAGAAATGGAAATTGAAAAAGAGAAAGTGGATACAGAAAATGAAAAGGATCATGAATTCCCAGATTTATAATATTCACTTACACCAATGAAAATTACAGTGGAGAAACCTCCACCACCGTTTCCTCAAATATTGAAGCAACACAAACAGAATAAATAATTTTCCAAGTTTTTAGAAATTCTTAAGAAATTAACGGTAAATATTCCCTTCGTAGAAGCTTTAGAGAAAATGCCCAATTATGTGAAATTTATGAAAGATATTCTGAACAAGAAAAGGAAGTTCACTGATAATGAAACTGTTGCACTTAGCGAAGAGTGTAGTGCAATTATTCAGAAAAAGCTTCCTGAAAAATTAAAAGATCCGGGTAGTTTTACCATACCGTGTGCTATCAGTGAAAAATTTTATAGAAGAGCTTTATGTGATTTGGGAGCCAGCATTAATCTTATGCCTCTATCAATTTTTAAAAGATTAGAATGTGATTTGGGAGCCAACATTAATCTTATGCCTCTATCAATCTTCAAAAGATTAGGATTAGATCTGTAACTCTTCAGTTAACAGATCATTCAGTTACTTATCCTAAGGGAGTTATAGAAGATGTATTAGTAAAAGTTGATATATTTATCTTTTCTGTGGATTTCATTGTTTTAGACATGGAGGAAGATAAAGAAATACCTATCATTTTAGGGAGACTGTTTTTAGCTACTGGAAAAGCTATGATAGATGTTCAAAAAGGAGAATTGACTATTAGAGTTAACGATCAAGAAGTGACTTTTAATATTGTTGAAATACCCTGCTGTTGAAAGAGATAATGAATGTTTTTGCATGGAAATTAGTGAACATCTAATGAATTAACATTTTAAAGAACATTTTGAAGAGAAAGAACAATTTAAAGATAGTGATGAAGTTATTTTGGATTTTGAAGATAGTGATGAAGTTATTTTGGACGAAGAATTAGATTATGTTCAGGGAAGATTTGAGATGCTGGATATTACAGAAAATGCTGATAAAAATCTAATTCCGTCAATTATAAAACCACCTGAACATGAGTTGAAAATATTACTTAACCACTTGAAGTATGTGTTTTTGGGAGACTCATCTACACTTCCTGTTATTATATCTTTAGAATTAAATGATTTGCAAGAGCAAAGACAGTTGGATACATTAAAAAGATATGAGAAAGCTTTTGGTTGGACCTTAGCTGATATTAAAAGAATCGGTCATTTGATCTATATGCACATAATTATACTAGATGAACAATATAAACTAAGAGTTGACCGACAAAGGATATTAAACCCAACGATGAAAGAAGTAGTTAAGAAGGAAATTTTGAAATGGTTGGACACTGGAGTTATATATCCTATTTCAGACAGTGCTTAGGTAAGTCCAATTCATTGTGTTCCTAAGAAAGGAGAAGTGATTGTTGAAACAAAATAGAATAATGAATTAATACCTATAAGATAAGTTATTGGGTGGCGTATTTGCATTGATTATAGAAAACTAAACACTGCCACTAGGAAAGATCACTTCCCTTTACCATTTTTAGACCAAATAGTAGATAGACTTGCTGGGCACAAATATTTTTATTTTTTAGATGGATATACCGGTTACCATCAAATTCCTATTGCTCCTGAGGATCAAGAAAAGACAAAATTTACTAGTCCTTTTGGAACTTTTGTTTTTCGAAGAATTCCTTTCGGATTATGTAATGCACCTGCAACATTCCAGAGATGCATGATGTCTATATTTAGTAAGTTAATTGATGATGGATTAAAAGTATTTATGGACGATTTCTTTGTATTTGGAACATCATTTGACGCATGCTTAAATTATCTTAAAAAAGTTTTGGAGTTATGTGAAAGAACTAATTTAGTTTTAAATTGGGAGAAATGTCAATTTATGGTTGCAGGATGAATTGTGTTAGGGCATAAAATTATGGAAAATGGTATGGAAGCAGACCCTGCAAAAATTCAAGTTATATCTAAACTAACACCTCCTACTAATGTAAGAGAGGTTAGGAGTTTTCTTGGACATGTTGGATTTTACAAGCGTTTTACTAAATAATTTTCAAAAATTACTAAACCTCTATGCCAACTTTTAGAAAAGGACAAGAAATTTGAATTCACTAAAAGAACCTCTATGCCAACTTTTAGAAAAGGACAAGAAATTTGAATTTACTGAAAGTTGTTTGAATGCATATTAAAGAAAAAATTAATCACAACCCCTATTATAGTTTCACCTAACTGGGAGAAACCATTTAAACTGTTGTGTGATGCTAGTGATTATGTTATTGGAGTTGTTCTTGGACAAATGTATGAAAATATTTTTAAAGTTATATACTACGCTAGTAATACTCTTAATGATGCTCAAATTAACTATATTGTTACTGAAAAAGTGTTACTGTCCATTGTATACTTTTTAAACAAATTTAGATCTTATTTAATTGGGACTAAATGTCTTTTGCACACTGATCACTATGCTTTAGACAAATTTAGATCTTATTTAATTGGAGCTAAATGTGTTGTGCACACTGATCACGTTATTAAATATCTATGCAAAAGAAGGATGTCAAACCAAGGTTAATTAGATGGATACTTTTGATGTGAATTTGATCTTGCGGTTATTGATAGAAATGGAACTGATAATCAAATTGCTGATCATTTGTCGAGATTAGAAAATCATGAATTATCTGAAACCAATAATGAAATTACAGATAATTTTCCTGATGAACAACTTTATAATATTAATGAGTGGAAAATACCATGATATGTTGATATTGTTAATTATATTGTAAGTGATATTTTCCCACCTATGCTGACATTACAACATCAATGGGAATTCATTCATGATGTGAAAGCATATTTTTGGGATGAGCCTTATTTATATAAACAATGTAAGGATCTTATTATGAGAAGATGTGTACCTTATGAAGAAACTGATCTAATCATTCATAAATGTCTTGATTCTGAATTTGGAGGAAATTTTGGGACTGATAAAACTAATTATAAAATTTTGCAAGTTAAATTCTATTGGCCTACTCTCTTTAGAGATGTTTATAGAAACAAAAACTTGTGATCGATGCCAGCGAGTAGGGAATATACTAGAAGAAATAAAATACCTCTGAATTTCATGTTAAAAGTTGAGATCTTTGATGTTTGGGGATTAGATTTCATGGGATTATTTATTCCTTCATTTGGGAACTTATATATATTAATTGCAGTAGACTACGTTTTAAAGTGGATTGAAGTACAAGCTTTACCTCGTTGTGACGCTAAAAGTGTTTCAAGTTTTTTAATGAAAAATATTTTCACTAGATACGGAATGTCAAGAATGATTATCACTGACGGAGGATCCCATTTTAGGATTAAATACACGCAGAGATTGACAAAAAAGTTTAATATTGTTCATAGAATCTCTACTACCTATCATTCTCAAACCAGTGGGTTAGCTTAAGTTTATAATAGAGAGATTAAACAAATACTTGAGAAGACTGTAAACCTTAGTAGAATAGATTGGTCCACTAGACTAGATACCACTTTATGAGCTTACAGGACTGCTTATAAAACTCCTATTGGAATGACTCCTTATAAGCTAATTTTTGGAAGGACTTATCACTTACCCGTAGAATTGGAGAATAAAGCATATTGGGCGATTAAAGAATTCAATTACAATTTGAAAGATGCTGGTGAGAAGAAATTGTTACAATTGAATGAATTGGAAGAATTAAGAAATGAATCTTATGATAACGATAAAATTTATAAGGAGAGACTAAAATTATGGCATGATCGAAAGATTAACTAGAAGAACTTTAAACCAGGACAAGAAGTTTTGCTTTATAATACAAGGCTAAAGTTATTCCCTCGGAAATTAAAGTCTCGTTGGTTAGGACCATTTATTATGACTCAAGTTTATACTTATGGAGCTGTTGAAATCGAAGATCAAAAGTCTGGAAATATATTTAAAGTAAATGGACACAGATTAAAACCATATTTTGAGGGTAAAAGGCCAAATTTTAAAGTGGTTTTAATGATCAGTCAACCTGAATAATACCTAAATAGGTTGGGCTGACGACGTTAAACCAAGCGCTTTATGAGAGGCAACCCATAATTATCTTTATTTTTATTGCGATATAGTAGTTTTTATTTGAAATTATCTTTATTTGGTAGTATTAACTCTACTACTCATATTTACCCTTGAATCATCATAAAAATTGGATCCATAGAGAAAAATTGTAACACATTCCAACCAGAGCGAAACTGTGCAATTTTTTCCTTGGGCGTCGACAATGCCCTCGACGCCTCCGACGGTGGGTTTTTCCTGAGAGTCCAAGCAATTAAATTCTAAAGACTCACTGACGGCGCCCTCGACGCTGCTGACGACGAGACCGGCGGGATGACGGTTTCCAGAGTTTTAATGGACAGGTTTTGGTGGTTTTAGGCGGGAGTTACTCCTTTTAAACTTCAAAATTTGATTCCTAAGTTTGTATCTCCCCAAAAATGAAGTGAAACTCCCCCAAATTCATCCCTATGACATACAATTCCCCTGAAAACCATAGAATGTGAGTGTTCAACCAGAGAAAATGCATTAGTGCTGAGGCGCAACGAATCTTCAACAAGGTACTGACAAAGAAAAGATTAATCAAGGAACGAGGATTGAATAATCCTTCAACGATAATTGAAGAGATAATTGAGCGACAAAGATGGGAAGTGATGTGCTACACTACAGCCGCCGTAGTTGTTCCTGTGGTGAAGTAATTTTATGCTAATTTGCATGGAATCAACCAGAGAGTCATCTATGTGCGAGGTAGATGAATATCTTTTACTCCTGCACGGATCAATGAGTTATATATGATCGAGAATGTTCCTCTCTACCATTATTCTAACTTCGTCCCGACAAGAAACCTTATGAATGAGTTTTACCAATATTTAACGGACAAAACTGAAGACTGGGAATTGAGAGAAAACATGTATGTTAGTTTTTCTACGACACTTCTAAACCATGTTTCTAAACATTGACACTTCTTCATTTCTGCAAAACTATTACCGACGATGAGGATCGATAATGTTTCTAAGGAAAGTGCTATTCTAAATTACTGCATCCAAATGTGACTATTGATCGATATTAGATCTATAATTGTGAAGTCTGTTTTGGGCTTGATCGTTCATGGATCAACTTATAGGCTTGGACATCCTTCCACAATTTTCTTACTTTACAGTCAGTTCCAAGTATCTTATGAAAATTGAGAAAATGTACTTCTACCTTGGAAGCCCGTGGACCCAATTGAGAGATTCCCAGCCAATGAAGATGAAAATGATATGCCTATTATGGTAGATCAATCGTCTCAGAATTCACTGCCTATTCAACCTTTAGTTCCGGACAAAACACTAGTGATCCTGCGCAGAATCAAGAAATTGGAGGAGGTACAAAATATTATGAATGCAATTAACAATATCTTTGATTTCTTTGATCATGTAGACTGGAGGATGAAAGAACAATTTGCTCACTCTGGACATATTGAAGATAGTTTGATACGGTTGATGAGAAGGATGAAATTGATAGAAGATGACTCTACTGAAGAATTTCCATCGACCCTTCTATAACCTCTTCGTTCATGTGCAATCAATGGGTGATCTCAGAGGAGAATCTAGCATTGAATCTGAAGAGTTGTAGATTTACCTTGCTACATGTATGTCTATGCGTGTAATTTGGTTTGAACTTTATGTTTGCTTTGATTTAGAATTTTATTTTTAGATCTTTGTATAGTTGAGACTGAGCATAAGATGTTTGTTTTCAGCGTTTTGAGTGTTGTGGCTTGGATTGCAACGATGAATTGATGTATTAAGGTTGAGAAAATACTAAACTTAGGTATGTCGCGTAACGTGTATGTTAACCCTTTAAATTTATATATAATTGTGATGTTTTGTGTTATGAATATTTATTTGTGATAGTACGTTATTTAATCACTTAAAATTATGTCTATAATGATTGAACGGATGTCGTTGAGGCTTGAAATTGATCGAAATCACAAAAATCCGAAAATTGAACCAATTCAATAGAGCTCGCCGACGGCGCCCTCGATGCCACTGACGACGGACTTTTTCCGAGACTTAAGATATTAATCTAATAGAGATAGCTGATGGAGCCGAAGACCCCGATGATGGTGAGATCCCGAAAAAACACCTTTAACCATGATTTTGACCAGTCAACCGCACTATTCATCATCCTGTTCCTCTAAAAAACAAAAAAAAATGACCTACGGCTTGAGAGATCTTAGATTTGGGGGCCATTTCAAGGCATTTAGACACCGAATTTGATCATCTCTTGGTAAGATCTTCACTCCAAACTAAAAATATTTGATTTTCTCCATGAATTTCTTCCACATTGAGAAGATCCGAAAATTTTGAGAATGTGAAGAAAATATTGGGAAGAAATTCATGGAATTTAATTTTGAACTCTTAGAATCACTCTGGAAGCCATTATTTGCATATTTGAAGTATATTTTGGAATTTTTCTATAATTTTGAGTAGATTAAAATGGCTCCACGACAAAAGAGGCGACTTGAGTTTGACGAGTCTCGCTTCGTTAATGCGAAGGCTCAATCGAGGTTTACTTCAGTATTTAAAGGAAAGAAATGTATACAAGATCGAGTTTTTGAGAGTTTGGGAGGAGAAATTGAACGAGTTATTACCAAGTTGAGGTGGGAAAACTTCTGTTACACCACCAATAAGGCTGTTGCGAATATTGTAAAAGAGTTTTATGCCAACATGTTCTATTCTGAGGACGGAATTGTTCAAGTGCGGGGATTTTCTGTTGAATTTAGTGCCGCCCACATTAACTCCTTTTACGAAGTCCCAGACTCCTATAACTGCCATTATGAAACCTTCAGTATGATGGAAGACTCGCTAAATAATGTTATCAACTTTCTCACTGATGGGAAAGGAACATGGAAGATAAAGCAAGGAGAACGGGTACATTTTTCTACTTCCATGTTGAATGCCACATCTAAAGCGTAGCATTATTTTATTTCCTCTACTCTGTTACCAACCTATCACCACAGTGAGGTAACAAGAGATAGAGCTATTCTGAATTTTTGTATTTAGAATAATAGAAATATAAATGTGGGGAGAATCAATTTTAAGAATATATTGACCACGACAAGGAGTGAAATAATTGGAGATCTAGAACATCCTGACCTTATTTATGCACTTTGCCAACTTTATGGAGTGGATGCTGGAGGTAATGAAGAATAGGTTTACCCTATGAAGCCCATTAGTAAGCTATTCTGGAGTGAAAAGTGGAGATGAAGAATGGGTTTATCCTATGAAACCCATTAGTAAAGCTAATTTGAAGACTTTGAATCCCATGAAAAATGGAGAACTGGGAGTAGGAGTCAAGAACCTTCTACTAGTAGAGATATACCATCTACTAATTATGAACCTCCACCTTATAGTTTCGCTACCCTGAATGATTTAATGAATGAGTTGACCTTGCAACAAAAGAGTATAGAGCTAATAAATGAAATAATTTGTGGTTTAGAATGTAGATATGATTATGATAGTGAGTACCTACAGAGGCATTCAGACTTTGAGATATCTTACTACAAAGCTCAGGCCCGACACTATAGAGGTGAGCCTGATATTACTTTTCCTTAATGCCCCCGATATACTCAATATCAGCCCAATCCACCTGTTGACCAAGGAGACGAAGACAAAGTTTGGGATTTTGACATATGATAGTGGTTGATTTACTTTTACTTTTATTTTTATTTCTGTAATTTTTGTAATAGAAATAGATATTTGCGTGTTTGTACTTTCATTGTTATGTTGTAATTGGATAATTTTAATTATTGTTATAATTGTTGGTGTGGTAGTTGAAATTTGTTAATTTGTAATGTGATGTAATTTTTATTTTGCATTTTAATTGTAATTATTTTGTTTAGTATTGTGGATGTGTTAGCAAAATATTGTGTTTGTATAATATTTAATTTTGTAATTATTTCAAAATTTCATTACCAAACAAATTCTTTAATGATTTATATGTATAGAAAGCTCCTAATGTTACAGACCTGAAGTAGAAATTGTGAGAAGGACTGAAAAAATTTCAGAATGATAAAAATGCCTAAAATACTGAGGTATGATTTATATTTAGAATTTTTCTTTCCACCTGTATCATTTCATATTGAAAAATTTAAGTTTGGGGGAGGGAAGAAAAAGATTAACTATTAGATGTTCTCAATTTAAATATTTTCAAAAATTATTAATATGATTTTATGTAGTGAATTTAATTCAGATAACTATATTTTGTAGATATTTAAATATTATGGTAGATTTAAAGGAATATTTTTGTAGTGAAAATTAATCTTATAGATTAAGACTTAGTATAAAAGAATAAGATTTATAGTTACTATTTTAAAGTAAAGGAAACTATATTTTGAAGTGTTAAGAATCTGGAAATTCATTTGAGAAGAAAAGATTGGGGCTCAATGATGTAAAAGCTATGAAATATTTATAA
>JXCR01118358.1:403883-414236 GCA_002079205.1 Phalaenopsis hybrid cultivar | reverse complement strand
GAAAGAAAGGTGATGTTCAAAATCATTAAAGGCTATCCAGATATAGTAATCCTCACTTGAAAAAGGAAAAAGAAAGGATTAACAATAATCCCTGAAAAGAAAAGAAAAATATATAGGATTGAAAGCAATACAAATGAAAAAGAGAAAAGAAAAGAAAGAAAAAATATGAAAGTGAGGACAAGCTTGAGGAGATGCCTAATAAAAAATTGGCTTCATTGGACCTACATAAAGGGAAAACCTAAATACATTCTTGAACTTATATTTATGGATTAGATCTTTTACTAATAGTTTTTTCATGAAGTTCCTATCATTTGAATATTCTAAGTGACTTGATATTACAACATATAGTCATTCTTGAAATGAATAAAAGACTAGAACTCTTAAACTTGATGACTGGATAATCTTGTAGCTACAGAGTTAATTTAATTACTTGAATTTTTTTCTGAAAATCTCACTGTGATATTTACTTAAATTGAACATATACTTTTCTGAATTAAAACTTTACCTTAAATCAAACTTATAGTATTTTTGAATTAAAACTTTATTACAATAGATCATAACTTTTATGTAGAACTAAAATTACTTGAGGACAAGTAATAGTTAAGTTTGGGGGATTTTGACCAAAGGAAAATATATTGATTACTTGAGGACAAGTAATAGTTAAGTTTGGGGAATTTTGACCAAAGGAAAATATGTTGAGATTTCATACCTATTTTACACTGTTTTTAATGATATTGTACTTTAAAGAAAGGTATTTTTTATGTTTTATTGCATGTATGATGAATTATAGTCATTAGAGAAAAAAGATGCAAAAATGAGTGAATTTGGAGCGAAAATGACCAAAATGTGAAGATTTGAACTAGGGCACTAACAGTAAGCCTAACGACGCCAACGAAGACATTTTCCCGAGACTCCTGACAAATAATTTAGAAGGCCCACCGATGGCTCCCTCGAGGCCACCGGCGGTGATATCGTCGGTTATTTCCAAAGGTGCATTGAATGTGGATGATTTTTTGAGGGATGTTTAGGTAACTCTTGGAAAAACTCTTCTACAACTTTAAAAGAAGACTTTGGACACAAATTGGAGGAGGAGGCCCTAGAGTATGAGGAGTTGGAAGGTTAGAACAACGTCCAAGAGCCCTAGTAGTGTGTAGAGAGTTTACTTTAGGGTTAGATTGTGAGGAATTTTTTGAGAGATTGTAAGAGTGGAGGGAAAGTGAGAGATTTCTTCCTCCTTGCTGTTTCAAAGGGGAATTCTATGTGTTGTAAAGAAATGAAGAGATTCAGAGGAACTTTGAGGAGTTTTCTTGGGGAGAATTTAGAGATAATTAAAGAAAGGAAGAGATTCAGAGGAACTTCGATGAGTGTTCTTGGGGAGAAATTTAGAGATAATTTACTTGTTGTAGTTTGTATGACTTTGCTTTTATATATGAATTCCGAGTTTTGTTGTGTCTTTCCCATGAGTTCTGAGTAGTTTTCTCTGTCTTTCTCCTTGTCTTTAGATTTGTGAAATGGTGATTTGAATTTGTTGAGCCTTGAAAATGTTAAAGAAGTTGTGATAATCTTTTTACTTCAATCTTAATTTACTTTCAATCTGGCCAATTGATTTGTTAAAATATGTTGAGTTTTACAACTAAAGTGAAGATTACATCCAAGATTCAGGGATGTCAAAGCCTTAGGAGTTTGGTGTAAATAAATAGGGAAATAAAATTATCGGGTGTATAATTGGAGATTTTAGAGTGACAAACTAAAATCTCCAATTTGGTCCTATTGTTTGGGTGCTGAAGTGTATATGTTAGCCGTCAAGAGAAGGGAACGTGGGGGCTCCGAAGTGAGAGTCAGTATCCTCCCAGCCTAGCCGCAGATTCAGTAACCAAGCATAGGATTAGTCAATGTTATTTATGCCTGGAGCAAAGGGTAAAGAATAGGTATGCTCCTATTTGACACAATACAATTTGAATTGATTCACTTTATCCATTCACTATAACTTCTTGACAAGGAGAATGATATTTTTTCGTATTGAACTCACATTAGACCATTCACTATAATTTCTTGACAAGGAGAATGATGCTTTCTTATATATTGAATATCACATTGGAATTCACTATAATTTCTTGACAAGGAGAAGGATGCTTTCTTATATATTGAATATCACATTTAACTAATTTATTAGTATAATTAGTTATTTAAGAGTTATTAAAATTACATATTTATTTCAATTGTCTATTAATGTAGTATAATTAGTTATTTAAGAGTTATTAAAATTACATATTTATTTCAATTGCTTATTAGTGATAGGTATAATTAGTTATTTAAGAGTTATTAAAATTACATATTTATTTCAATTGCCTATTAGTGACTCATAAGCGACAAGGAGAAGGATGCTTTCTTATATATTGAATATCACATTAAAAACCTTATCAGTATAATGTGAGTTATTTAATAAGAATTACATATTTATTTCAATTGCCTATTAGTGACAGATAAGCAATTTGAATTATATTGTTGTAATTAAGTTTTGATTTTTTAAAATCTTAGTTTTAGTTCTAATATTACTCCCTGTGGGATCAATATCTAGGACTCCATTAGAGCCCTATATTACTTGAGAGATACATATACTTGCATTGATAAGTGTGACTTTACCATTATTGGCATTGATAAGTGTGACTTTACCATTATTGCATATTTAATATATACATCTTTATCGAATCTATAACCATTATTAAGTTTTTGGTGTCGTTGTTGAGGAATTAAATCTTATGGCAGTAGTATTAAATACTTGTATTTTTGAGCATATATAAAGTCGTTGTCACTGAGCACCCATGTTTTTGCTTTCTGGATGTATATTCTGAGTCATCAAATCTCTATTACTCTAGAGGATCAAGATAAGTCAATATTCACAAGTTCTTATGAGTTTTTTGTTTTTATAAGAATATCCTTTGGATTATGTAATGCACTTGCTATGTTTCAACAGTGCATGATGTCAATTTTTTTGACCTAATTGAGAAGAGGATAGAAGTTCTTATGGATGATTTTTAGTGTTTGAACCTTCATTTGAATCTTTCTTGGATCATTTGGCTAAGGTACTAAGATGCTGTGGAGAAACCAACCTTGTTCTCTATTAGGAGAAGTGTCAATGCATGGTTTCTAGAAGAATTGTGATAGGTCATAAAGTTTCTGAAAGAGGCATGGAAGTTGTTTTAGCAAAAATTCAAGTCATTAAAAAAATTCCCCCACCTACCACTGTAGATTTTTGAGACATGTTGGATTTCCTAAGCGATATATTAATGATTTTTCTAAAATTGCTAAACCACTATGCCATCTTCCAGAAATAGATGTTCTATTTAATTTTGACCATGAATGCCTAAATGACTTTAAAACTATGAAAGAAAAGTCACAGCTCCTATAATTATCTCACTGGATTGAGGGATACGATTTGAGTTAATGTGCGATGTGAGTGACTATGCTATTAGGGCAGTATTAGGACAAAGCCATGATAAGATGTTAAAAGCTAAAAAATATGCAGTAAGACCCTTAATGAAGCTTAAATTAATTATACTACTACTGAGAAGGAGCTTTTGACAATAGTATATGCATTTAATAAATTTAGGCCCTATTTATTTGGAACCAAATGTACTGTTCATACTGACCATTTTACTATTCAATATCTAATGTCAAAAAAGGATGTCAAACCAAGGTTGATGAAATGGTCATGTTGCTACAAGATTTTGATATCAAAATAGTAGATAGAAAGGGTACTAAGAATCAAGTAACATATCACTATTGAGATTGGATCAAGGAAATTAATTTATTTATGAAGAGGAGATCAATGATAATTTTTCTGATGAGCAACTCTTTGCTATTACTGAATGAAACTTTCTATGGTATCCTGACATAGTAAATTACACAGTTAGTGATATTATACCTTATGGTCTGACATACCATTAACAGAAGAAATTCATCCATGATGCCAGATATTACTTTTGGGCAGGCCCATAACACTATAGAAAATGTAGGGATCAGGTGATTAAAAGATGCATACCCATAGAAGAAACCCTTAAAAGTATTAGGAAATGTCACAATTTTGAATTTAGGTGACATTTTGGAGTTTATAAAACTACTGAGAAGATTTTACAAATTGGATTTTATCAGTCAATTCTATTTAGGGTGTGAATGAATATATCAAAACTTGTGGCAAATGCTAGTGAGTAGGTAATATTTTCAAAAGAAATGAAATGCCCCTAAATTTTACTATAGATATTAAGATTTTTGATGTGTGGGGTCTAGACTTTATGAGACCATTTGTACCTTCATTAGGGAATTTGTATGTTATGATAGTTGTGGACTTTGTCTCAAAATGGATAGAGGTTTAGCTCTGCCTAATTGTGAAGCTCAAAGTGTATCTAGCTTTTTAAAGAAGAATGTATTTTACATATATGGTATGCTTAGAGTGATCAATAGTGTGGGGGAAGCCATTTTAAGAATAGAAGGATTGAACATAGGATTGCCACAACATATCATCTCCATACAAGTGGTTTAGTAGAAGTTCTAATAGAGAAATAAAAAAGATTTTAGATAAAACTATCAATAATTATAGAAATTGGTCCTTAAAATTAGATGATGCATTGTGGCTTATAGGACTGCTTATAAAACAACCTAGATCCAACCTAAATAAACCCAGGTCTATCCCAGGCCCAACTCAAGTCCAACTCAAGTTAACACATGTCCAATCCAGGTCTAACTCAGGTTAAACCATATCAATTTTGGTCCAACCCACGTCCAACTTAGGTCAGCCTAGGCCCAACCTAAGTCAACCCAAGCACAATCCTAGTCCAACCCATATTCACCTAGGTTAGCCTGAGTCAACCTAGATTTAGATCCTTGAAACCCACATCATACTTAAGCTCAACCTTAAGCTATCCTTAGCTAAACCTTAACTAACCTGAGTTCATTCATAATCCAAGTCTAATCGGAGCTAAATGCATGTTTTTATGTCATGTTATACATCATGTCATGTTTAATTTTATTTCTTTTACTCCAAGTGTAGTTTTAAAAATAACAAAAATAAAAAAAAAAAACAACAAAAATTTTAAGAAAAAAGTAAGAGAACCTCTCACAAGATGGTTCTCTCCATAAACACCCAAATTAAAAAAAATAATAATAAAACCAAGCTTAAAAAATTTAGAAAACCTTTATTTTTCAACACGACAAACAAACTCAGGGATTTAGACAAAACACATATTAAATATTGAACCCCAAATAACATCTAAAATACATTAAGTTAAAGAATATAAATCAAACCTATACATATCTGGCATGAACCCTAGGTAACCAACTTAGGCACCAAAACTAAGGATCATACACTTACCCTAGGTTAGTTGAACTATAGAATCCTACATTAGTTTACTAGGTACCGTAGTTAGTACTAAGCACTAGGACCTATAGATCAAACAACCAACCTCATTAGACTAGAGGGATTACTCTAGTATGATGTAGCCCATGGTTACTGATGAAGATATTTTAAACCACTTTGCAACTATGAAAATATCCACATGCCATGATCATGGCGCTCACGACTTTTTGGTTATGAGGTTCATTAAGGTTGAAAGATACCAACATGCCCGAGATGACAGAAAGCCATGTGCATTCTGATTAGAGACGTAATTCTCAAAGTCTAAATTAGTCTACCCATCAAGATTTCATATAGAGTTTAAGATTTTACTTCCATTTAGAAATCATTATTCCTCAACTCTATCCTTTATTTTAGATATTTCAATCACTTCGGTCAGTCAAATCAAGTATACCTAAGTTTTGCTTCGACCTGACCTAATCAATTCAAATTCATTACCAATATTTTCAAACTTCAACCATCACTCTTCGAGTAAAGCCTCCTTCCTTGGATGGTTAAAACCCTTCATTTGGGCCTTTCATGGAACACCATCATTGAATTGTAAGTTCCATCACTTTGAGCTTAATTCTTCTAGTTTGGACCCCTCTTTCACTTCAAATACTTCAGTTAAGAAAGTCCAATCTTGATAACATAACTCATTATATTAATTGAGAATTTTCTTTAGGGATCACAACTTCTAGAATTTAATAAACTATGACATTTTTTTTTATGTAGAGAAAATGATCCTAGAATAAAATAAACTTTATCTTACACCTATATGGTTAGGAAAGAATCATGGTTTTTAGAATTTTGAAGGTCTTCATTATCCAGATGACCAGGCTCATTTTTAAAGTACAATTTTCTTTCCTTGAAAAGATAAATTTTTCTTTAAATGTCAAGCCTGATCACCTTGATAGAAGTCTTCAAAAAAGTTTATGGTATGTGGTGATACAAAAATACCCTTCCAAGTGGCCAGTGGCCTATCATCTTATAATGAAAGAATGTTAGAGGTTCTTTCTTTTCACCTAAAATGTCATGCTTTTTATTTACTTAAGAAAATATATTTAACTTTCTTACCTTTATTTTTATAGAAACTTTTTTTATACAACTTTCTCATCATATTCACTCTTTGAAAGGGATGGATTTCTTTCAATGAAGTAATGCAATTTTAGCTACACTTTCTTTGCCTTATTCATCATAAAATTTTCCTCATCTTCTCTAAGACTTACCTTTTATTCATGTGTGTTGACCTCACTTTTGGTTGAGGTCTAGAAACTTCTTTAGTAGCCTAGGTCTAGCCATAGGACTTTCTTATTGACTAGTCTTAGAAAACTAGAAAAGGTACCCTCACCATTAGAAACTCAAAACTCTTCTCTTTACTCAACTTGAAGTTCCACATATTGGTCCTAACCTCTAATATTTAGAAGGTAAGATCATTATGGGGGAGCTCCAGAAGAGTTCCTACAGGGTTACTTGGCCTTAGGATTGACCCTGAGTGTTGGTTTGGAGCTAAGGTACACTATACCTTCACCATATTTTCACAATACCCTCACATGGCTAAGACCAATATATAAATGAGATTTCATTTGTTCATGACTCATTCAAAATGGTTATCTACCCAATTGCACTTGAAATGCCCAACTTGGTCTGTTGCCCCTAGGCACCTCCAAATTACATAACTGTCCTTGGGACCCAAATTTGGCCAAAATACCCAAAATTGATTAAAAATCATTCCAAACACTTTGAATACATCCAAATTTGCTAAAAATGACAAAAATGACCAAATTACCAAAATACCCCTCCATGGCCCAAAAATCCAAAAATTCTCAAAAAATTCCAATAAATCCAAAATATTCCTAATTTCATTTATTCCCACTACACTATGATCCAATTTTGTCAATTTGACCATCTTTGACCAAAACCCCCAATTAGCCCCAAAATTGGCTAACACCCAAAATCTCAACAATTGAATGCCTTAAACCTCAAATTGGAATCCAATTTTTATTGACAATCCTTTATAAGGTCATTTGTGACCAAACATAACAATCAATTTGAGCTTGGCCCAAATCTAACCCAAGTTTAGCCCTACATGCCTAATTTGGGTCCAAAACCAAAACCCATCAAAACCCATTCAAATTGACCATCAAGTCAACTTCAAAACAATTTTCATCCTTCATGAAAATTGTTCATTATGATGTTTTACACCAACCAAAATAATTAATTTGAGCTTAGCCCAAAGCTAGCCCAAGTTTGACCCAAGTTTAACCCTACATGCTTAAGTTAGGTCTAAATCCAAACCCATTAAAACCCATTCAAATTGACCATCAAATCAACTTCAAAACAACTTTCATCCTTCATGAAAGTTGTTCATCATGACATTTTACATCAAAAAAATAATTATTCTGGACTTAGCCCATTCTTTTCGACGGATCCGATGATCCAGTCAGCTCGCGTTTGAATAAATAAATAGGGGTATTTAAAAAATTCAGAAAATAGCTATTAAACTTTAAAAATCCATATTTAAGAGATAAATAGGATATTTAAAAAATTCAGAAAATAGCTATTAAACTTTAAAAATCCATATCTTTAATAAATAGGATATTTAAAAAATTCAGAAAATAGCTATTAAACTTTAAAAATCCATATCTTTGTATAGTAAATAGGGTATTTAAAAAATTCAGAAAATAGCTATTAAACTTCAAAAATCCATATCTTTGCAATAGGGTATTTAAAAAATGCAGAAAATAGCTATTAAACTTCAAAAATCCATATCTTTGCATAGGATATTTAATAAATTCAGAAAATAGCTCCTAAACTTCAAAAATCCATATCTTTGTGTAGAAAACTCACAAAAATAAAATAAAAATACCCTCTTACTTAGTGAACAGAGGAGAACCATGTGAAATTAATTTCACATTAATTTGATGCATAAATTATTTTTTAAAAAAGAATTAGGGTTAGAGGTTTTTTAATTTTCCATTCATATTGAATTATCACCTTGACTCTAAATTTTTATATGTTGTAGCCTTTGTCTAAATGAACAATTTGAGCATTTTTCCAAAGACATAGAAGATCTTTAGACAGAGATCTATATTTTCTAAGTTTTTATGCATTTTCTATTCAAATAATTATAGAAAATTTTATATGACTTAGAAAATTCTACAAAAATTCATGTAAGTTCCCTATGACAGAGTAGTCTTAGGAAATAATTTCATGATTTTTAAGGATCAAAACATCCCTGTTTTGAGCAAACCCTAATTTGCTTAAAACATTTAATTTGAAGCACACAGAGACTAAAATTACTTGATTTTTGTTCTTCACTGTGGCTTATGAGTCAGATAACTAACCATAAAAATTTTAAAGGNATAATAAAAAAAATCATAAAATACTAAACTAATGGAAATGTTCCAAAATTATTTCCTAAACACTTAGAAATCTTTGGAATATTTTTCCAAGGTCTAAAAATAAAGATATCTATTTTTAAACCTTAAAATGATTTTTAAGGCTTAAAAGTAGAATTTTCACCAAAATAATTCTAAAAAATCAAATGAAAATCAGAAAAATACAAAATAAGATTTTCTGGGTTCTCTGACTGTAGAAGAAATTTTCCAAAAATATAAAACATATTTTTCAGAAATAAATTTCTCTGGGTTCTTTGACCTCAGGGAGATTTTCCAAAAATATAAAATATATTTTTCAATTTAAAAATAATATTATTTTTATTAAAGTCCCTAAAACTTCAATTAATTTTAATAAATCACAGAAACTTTAAAAATTATGAAATTTTGGCCAAAGGACTTTCTAGTCTAGGGCTAGCTCACATAAAAATTTCAAATATTTTTATTAAAATCCCCAAAACTTCAATTAATTTTAATAAATCACAGAAAATTCAAAAAACTATGAAATTTTGGCCAAATGACTTTCTAGTCTAGGGCTAGCTCACATAAAAATTTCAAGTGATTAGAACTTGTCCTGATCATCTTTTAGAATTTTCTTTAGAAATACATATTTTTGCATGAAAATAATTATATGGATTAAATTAAATTGTAAAAATTCATATTTTCTCCTCTGATGTCTTAATTAACCTATCAGTAAGGTTGCATAAAATTCAAAGTCATTTTGTCTTAAAATTGACAAATTATGAAAGTAATTATATGAATTAAATTAAATTGTGAAAATTCACATTTTCTCCTCTAATGTCTTAATTGATATATATCAGTAAGGTTACATAAAAATTTCAAAGTCATTTGACTTAAAATTGACAAATTATGAAAGGCAGTAAGGTTACATAAAAATTTCAAAGTCATTTGACTTAAAATTGACAAATTATGAAAGTTTTGAAGTAGGGTTACATAAAAATTTCAAAGTCATTTGACTTAAATTTGACAAATTATGAAAGTTTGAAGCCTTAGGGGCAAAGTTGTAATTTTTAATAATTTGTTCTTAATGAACATTTAGGCTCAATCAAAATGGAAAATGGGTAATTTCTAATATTAATTAACTTATTTGATGATTTGCAATAAAAAATGAGCTTAATTGGTAGAAATCCACTTCACTTTGCCAAATTATAAGATAATTCCCATAATTATCAAAGTTTTGTAAATTTCATTAACATAAGATGACTTTTAAATTTAAGTGGTATAACTTTGGAAACCAATGATCTCACACCCTTGTTTGATAATCAAAAGGATGTTTAAATGATCTTGATAATGTTCACTTAATGTTTTAAATCTTTTCGAAATTAATACACACACTTAATACACTCACTTAAGTCTTAAAGACTTTGTTTTAATGATCTTGATATTATCCTTAAAATTTAAGGACCCCCAATACACAACATAGAGTTAGGAAGGTTTCCAAAACTTTACTTTTCCAGCTCTATATACATAAATGCTCTGACATGCATTTTGAGTTTCAGGTGGTGGAACGAGAAGACTCGTCAGGTACACTTTTAGAGTTTACAG
>JXCR01118358.1:297712-309260 GCA_002079205.1 Phalaenopsis hybrid cultivar | reverse complement strand
ACATAAAAATTTCAAATGATTAGGAATTGTCTTGATCATCTTTTGAAATTTTCTTTGAAGATGCATATTTTTGCATTAAAATAATTATATGAATTAAATTAAATTGTGAAAATTCACATTATCTCCTTTGATGTTTTAATTGACGTATTAGTAAGGTTACATAAGAGTTCCAAGGTCATTTGACTTAAATTTGACAAAGTATGAAAGTNGGAAAGTCCTATGGCTAGACCTAGGATACTAAAGAAGTTTCTAGACCTCAACCAAAAGTGAGGTCAACATGGGGCTAACCCCTCAATTGGCCAGCCAAGCTTCCCCTTGGCCAATTTCTATAAAATACCCCTCATGGCCATGAATAGGGAAGGAAGAAAATTTTTTGACTAAGGCCTCCCAAACTCCTCAGAGAGCTTCTCTAAGAGTTCCTTAGCACATTACAATCCATTTCCTTCTCCTAATTCCATCACAGAAATCCAATTTTGAGTTTGAATTCCTGCCTGAAACTAGGACAAACTTCAATCCTAAACTACACAGTACCAAACTTCAAATAAATTGGCTCTACACCTTCACAACAGTGAAGGAAGCTAAACCCCCATCAATTCTCCCTCTGAAATAGCATCTACCATAGCTCTCAACCAACACCCAAAATCGGCTGTGGTTGAAATAATACATAGGCCTTACACCAGAGCCAAAAGCTTCATCCTTAAGCTCTTTTGGACCCAACGAAGGTGTGAAGAATCTCTAATTGAGGCTAAACCTCTCGGAGCAAAGGTGGTGAAATGAGAAGACTCTCCAGGTACACTTTTACAGTTAAAGTGTTTTACAGTCTTTCTTGTACTTTCCTACTGCACTTTTATTTATGCTTGTATTTACATACCTGCATAGAAAATATAAAATTGCATGAATCACCACCAAAACATTTCAAAAATATAAGACAACTCAAAACTTAATCACAAACATCACAAAAAATACAACTTCAACTAAATTAAAATGTCTCTATTGGAAGATCGGGAACCCTCGGAGGAGGTAACCTATGTTTGCTAACGAGATTTTCCAAGGTCTAAATGAAATTATGGAACTCATTAAGTTGAGTTTAGTAAGTTCATTTGGACTAAGTGATTCCAATAAAAAAGAGTGNAAAAATACAACTTCAACTAAATTAAAATGTCTCTATTGGAAGATCGGGAACCCTCGGAGGAGGTAACCTATGTTTGCTAACGAGATTTTCCAACTATTAGATGATCGAGAATCCCTCGGAGGAGGTGACCTACGGTTGCTAACGAGGCTTCCCCCTGTCTCTATTGAAAGATCGGGAACCCCTCAGAGGAGGTAACCTACGGTTGCTAACGAGGTTTTCCACGGTCAAGATGAAATTATGGAACTCATTAAGTTGAGTTTAGTAAATTCATTTAGACTAAGTGATTCCAATAAAAAATAGTAGTACCGGGACGAAAATTATGGAACTCATTAAGTTGAGTTTAGTAAATTCATTTGGACTAAGTGATTCCAATAGACAATTATGGAACTCATTAAGTTGAGTTTAGTAAGTTCATTTGGACTAAGTGATTCCAATAGACTTAGTGGTGCCGGGACGATGGAACCGTGGGATCTTGACCGGTGTCGCTTTAATCAACTTTAATGTTCTAAATGAAATTATAGAACTCATTAAGTTGAGTTTAGTAAGTTCACCTGGACTAAGTGATTCCAATAGAAAATATGACTCATTAAGTTGAGTTTAGTAAGTTCATTTGGACTAAGTGATTCCAATAGAAAATAGTGGCGCCGGGACGATGGAACCGTGGCTTCATTAAGTTGAGTTTAGTAAATTTATTTGGACTAAGTGATTCCAATAGAAAATAGTGGTGCTGCATTAAGTTGAGTTTAGTAAATTCATTTGGACTAAGTGATTCCAATAGAAAATAGTGGTGCATTAAGTTGAGTTTAGTAAATTCATTTGGACTAAGTGATTCCAATAGAAAATAGTGGTGCCGAAAGTTGAGTTTAGTAAGTTCATTTGGACTAAGTGATTCCAATAGAAAATAGTGGTACCGGGAGGAGGTAACCTACGGTTGCTAACGAGTTTTTCCACGGTCTAAATGAAATTATGGAACTCATTTTGTTGAGTTTAGTAAATTCATTTGGACTAAGTGATTCCAATAGAAAATAGTGGTGCCGGGACTTTGGACTAAGTGATTCCAATAGAAAATAGTGGTACCGGGACGATGTGAGTTTAGTAAATTCATTTGAACTAAGTGATTCCAATAGAAAATAGTGGTGCCGGGACGACAGAACCGTGGGATCTTGACCGGTGTCGCTTTAATCAACTTTAATATGCCAATAATAAAATCTAAAGAAACCGTGGGATCTTGACCGGTGTCGTTTTAATCAACTTTAATATGCCCATAATAAAATTTAAGGACCATGGGATCTTGACCGGTGTCGCTTTAATCAACTTTAATATGCCCATAATAAAATTTAAAAAAATTTAACCATAAGGTCNNNNAACGAGAAGACTCGCCAGGTACACTTTTACCGTTTACAGCATTTTACAGTCTTTCTTGTACTTTCCTATTGCACGAAGACTCGCCAGGTACACTTTTACAGTTTACAGCATTTTACAGTCTTTCTTGTATTTTCCTACTGCACATTTATGCTTGTATTTACATACCTGCATAGAAAATATAAAATTGCATAAATCACCCCCACAATAATTCAAAAATATAAGACAACTCAAAACTTAATTACAAACATCACAAAGAATACAACTTCAACTAAATTAAAACGTCTCTATTGGAAGATCAGGAACCCTCGAAGGAGGTAACCTATGGTTGCTAACGAGGTTTCCCACGGTCAAAATGAAATTACGGAACTCATTAAGTTGAGTTTAGTAAATTCATTTGGACTAAGTAATTCTAATAGAAAATAGTGGTGTCGGGACGATGGAACCGTGAGATCTTGGCCGGTGTCGCTTTAATCAACTTTAATATGCCCATAATAAAATTTAAAGAACTATAACCATAGGGTCACCTGATTTGACATTATAACCAAATGACCTAAAAAAAATGAACTCTGNATGGTCTAAATGAAATTATGGAACTCATTAAGTTGAGTTTAGTAAATTCATTTGGACTAATTAATTCCAATAGAAAATAGTAGTGTCGGGACGATGGAACCGTGAGATCTTGACCGGTGTCACTTTAATCAACTTTAATATGCACAGAATAAAATTTAAAGAACTTTAACCAAAGGGTCACTTGATTTAACATTATAACCAAATGACATAAAGAAACTTGAANTTGAACTCTGCTACAATGAGGAGCTTGGAGCTTACATGGTGGGCAGCCCAACCATCTTCAACAACAAGAGGAGCTACACTAATACATTCCTTCCTTAGCTTTAAAACAACAAAACCATAAGAATTCGAGGTTGTTTGCCTAGTGCAACATAAATCCTCAAACATATTTTTAGGCCTTTGTACAACCATATTGTGTAACATAAGTCCTAAACTAGTCTTAGGATTCTGAGGTTGTCACTCGTCATGACCTAAATCTCACATCTTCAAGGTTATTTGTGCTGATTACTTCACACAAATGTTAGGATGAAATACTTAAATATCTCTCCTCAAAAACTATAACCAAACNTACAACGAGGAGCTTGGAGCTTAAATGGTGGGCAGCCCGGCCATCTTCAACAGCAAGAGGATCTGCACTAATACATTCTTTAGCTTTAAAACAACAAAGCCATAGGAATTCGAGGNCCTTCCTTAGCTTTAAAACAACAAAGCCATAGGAATTCGAGGTTGTTTGCCTAGTGCAACATAAATCCTCAAACATATTTTTAGGCCTTTGTACAACCATATTGTATAATATTAGCCCTAAACTCGTCTTAGGACAATCCTCATATCTTCCGGCAATTTGTGTTGATTGCTTCACACAAATGTAAGCCCTAAATAAATAAAAATTGGTAGGATGAAATACTTAAATATCTCTCCTCCAAAACTAAAACCAAACAATAGGATAGCTTGGGAAGTCACCAAAGTTCTCTTTCGGATCCGTGACATCCTCTAATGTTTCCTCCTTTGGACTCCAAAACAAAATGTTCCAAATTTGAACCAATCTCCTTCACACTTCTTAGTCCGATATCTTTGAAATGTCCTTACCATTTGAACTCCTTAAAGGTATTTTTCTTAAATTTTATCGAGAGAATTCTTAGATAACTTCAATTATCTATGATGTAATTAACTATAGGGGCTTGCCCTTATAGGAAGCTTTTCCTGAATAGCATAATGTAAACCCTATTTAATTTCTTATATTAAATAGGGGAACTTGTCGGCCAATACCTTCAGTTATCTAAGATGTAATTAACTATAGGGGCTTGCCCTTATAGGAATCTTTTCCCAAATCCAAAATTATAAACCCTATTTAATTCCTTATATTAAATAGGGGAACTTATCGGCCAATACATTGGTTTCACAGACCAAACGAATGTCATAAATTTCTTATAGGGGAATTTGTCGGCCAATACATTGGTTTAACAGACCAAACGGATGTCATAACTTTCTTCATTTATTGATCGAGCCTCACCCTCAATTCTTGTGTTTATCCTTCGAGATAGATACAAAATTTGAGGTAAGGCTCTTTCATCTAAACTATGAAAATATCGAGGCCTCACCCTCAACTCTTGTGTTCATCCTTCGGGATAGATACAGGATTTGAGGTAAAGCGCTATTTCATCTAAACTATGAAAATTATGGGGTCAGTTTGATTTCATCTTTTTCAAAACTAAAATTTTTTAAATTTTTTTTTTTTAAAAAAACGTCCTTCCGAAGTGGGCAACGGGATTTCAATTCTGATGACCGATTGCTTCTTACGGGCAAACCCCACACTAAAAATAGTATCGACAATCTTCTTTGATGGCCAACCCTTGGTTTATGATCATCTTCCATTAAAATTCTATGCATACAGATTGAAGGGCTAATTTTTTTATATTTTTTAATGTCCATCCAAAGGCTTTCTTAAGACTTTTCAATGTGTCCATTGATGTGGGGGGCAGATTTAGTGTGAGAATTTTGCAATTATTTTTCAATATTACAAAATTAGACATGATAGATATATAATAAATGTGTAATATAATCCCAATAAAATACTTTTTTATGAAAATATTGTATCTTTTAAAACTCTTTTAAACTGCCAACTCCCCTTTAAAATCAATGCAATTATACGTATCACTCAAGTAATAAAGGGCTCTAATGGAGTCCTAGATATCAATCCACAGGGAAATTGGAAAATCCTAAAAGTAAATTATGAAAATTATTTTATAATCTAAAAATACAAAAAATAAAATTAAAGTAAAGTGCGAAGTTTGAAAACTAACTACTCAAGAGCTATCGATTAATCTAGAATTTAGCCAAATAGGAGCTATCGTATTCTTTGCCCTCTTCTGAGTGCCACAAAGAACATCGATTAATGTAGAATTTAGCCCCTAACTCTATGGTTAGGCTGGGAGGATACCAGCTGCCACTCCAGAGCTCCTACTACTCCCTGAGGGCTAACAATCTCGCATTAGTTTCCAATCAACTATACCAAATTGGGGATTTTAATCTGTCAACTTAAAATCTTCAATTGTTCATTCAATAAAGTATATTTCTATTTTTGCATCCAACATTGATGACATACTCTCCCATGAAATCAAATGTGGTTCTCTCTAATTTGTAGAATTCATATCTCATTTAACAACATATGTCTCTTAATAAGTTTTAACATTTCAATTGGCCAGATTGAAAATTAAATGAAGATCGAAGTTCAAATCATCACAAATTATTAACATTTAAAACCGTAGAAAACAAAATATATTCTTCACAAAATCATATCTCAAAGTAGGAAGAATGATAAACAAGACTACTCAGAATTCATGAGAGGGATACAACAAAACATGTATTTCATATATAAAAACAAGTTTAGAAAATAAAAGAAATAAAAATACAACTTATCTTACAATCCTTCACAAGCAAATCCCTAGAAGTTCACTCCAAGCCTTTCTCTCTTTACAATCACTCTCAATTCTCTCTTAGACGTGTAATGAAGAATAAATCTTACACCTTGCCTCTCCTCTCACCCACTTTCTCTCTAACTCTCACCTACTTTCTCTCTCCATCATGCCACACACTTCACAAATGAGAAGTCTTCTTTTATTTTGGGTTGCCTCCTTTGGAAAATAATTCAAAATTCTCTCCAAATCTCTTTGAAAAAGTCAACTCTTCTGAATTCAAAACCTGTGTCATTTAATCCAAGAGACATATCCCTTCATAAAAAAACCTTTCAAAGTATCTAGATGCATTGAATTACTCCAAGAGGTGTGTAGAACAAGTGTCCTTTTGAAATTCATGCGAAAATTTGGCTTGAACTGCCTTAATTTGTGTTGACCTCTTGTTTAGTTTTTCCTCTTTAGTAGCCTAGGGTCTAGCCATAGGACTTTTCCTGTTGACTATTCCTCAAAAACTAGACATGGAACCCTCACCACTAGAAATTCCAAACCCTTCTCCACTCAACTTGAAGTTCCACATATTGGTCCTAACCTCTAAACACTTAGTAGGTGGGGTCACTGTGGGGGAAACTCAAGATGAGTCACCCTTAGGATTGCTGGACCTTAGGGTTGACCTTGGGTGTTGGTCTGGAGCTAAGGCACTCATTACACTCATCTACACTCACAATCACTCGCAACGAAGAACTCAAATTTATAGCGTAGATTTGATCTTTTGGGATACTCATGTAGATGGTCCCCTAAACCGACTAGCCCTAGGGCTATGGTTTAGCTAAGACCACTATGTAGAAGAACCCAAAATGGGGTTTCCTTTGGTCCATAGCTTATTGGTGATGATTGGTACCTCAACTCTACAAAAATACCCATCTTAAATGGGGTTTCCATTGGTCCATGGCTTATTGGTGATGGTTGGTACCTCAACTCTACCAAAAAATGGGGTTTCCTTTGGTCCATGGCTTATTGGTGATGATTGGTACCTCAACTCTACCAAAATAGCCCTAAACCTACTAGCCCTAGGGTTATGGTTTGGCTAAGACCACTATGTAGAGGACCCAAAATTGATCTTTTGGGATACTCATGTAGATGGTCCCCTAAGCCTACTAGCCCTAGGGCTATGGTTTGGCTAAGACCACTATGTAGAGGACCCAAAATGACTAAACCTACTAGCCCTAGGGCTATGGTTTGGCTAAGACCACTATGTAGAGGACCCAAAATGGATAACCTACCAGCCCTAGGGTTATGGTTTAGCTAAGACCACTATGTAGAAGAACCCAAAATGGGGTTTCCTTTGGTCCATAGCTTATTGGTGATGATTGGTACCTCAACTCTACAAAAATACCCATCTTAAATGGGATTTCCATTGGTCCATGGCTTATTGGTGATGATTGGTACCTCAAATCTACCAAAACACCACTTGGTCTTTTGCCCCTAAAACACCCTCAAATTACCAAAATACCCCTCTTGGGCTCAAAATCCCAAAAATTCCAAAAATTACCAGAAAATCCCAATAAATCCCAAATAATCCCAATTTAATTTCTCTCAACCACCATATAACCCAATTTGGCTAATTTGACCATCTTTAACCAAAATCCCCATATTGCCCTTTAAAGGCCCAAATTTCCCCAAATCCAACTCAAATGTCCATCAATTGGGTCTCAATTGACCCCAATTCCAATACTAAACTAAATTTCACATTTTATATGACCAAATAAAACCAAATCCAAGCTCAATTGGTCTATGATTTGAACCCAATTCTGATTTGGGTCAAAACCCCAATTTTGACCATATACTTAATCTCACCAAATTGAACACATAGCCTAGTCAATTGGCCTCAATTAATGTTGAAAAATTTTTATAACATTCCTATACGTTAAAATCAACCATCAATTGGCATTTTTGAAGCCTCAAATCCATTTGATTTTTGCCTAAATCCAAAATTCCCAAATTTAGCCCCANCCCTCCACCTAAGCACCACAATGCACCCAAACTTATGCCCTTAGAGCCACCCCATGACCATTTCTATGAAAACTCACCTCCCACGGCCATGGGAGGTGTGCTAAAATTTTCTTAGAGAGGCCTCTTCAAACTTCACACAGAGCTTCCCTAAGATCCCCTCAGTGCATTCCAACCATTTTTCCTCACCCATTCTTATTGCCGGAGCTCAATTTTGAGCTTGAAATCCTGCCGAAAACAAGGACAGAACCCAATACACCTCCACACTCCACCAAACTTCAATTGCTTGTGTCCACACCTTCACAAGAGTGAAAGAAGCCAAAGCCCCATTAAATCCCCCTTCCACAGAGCCTCTACCATAGCTCTAGACCAACACTTGAAATCGAGCTTGGTCAAATTCATACCTAGGCCTTACACTAAGACCAGGGAGTCAATCCCTAGCCTCCTTGGACCCCAACGAACGTGCCGAGCACCTCTGATCAAAGCCTCCTTTCTCAGAGAAAAGGTATAAAACTCCTCCTCCTCCTCAGCTTATTTTGATTCTCCATTTACTTAAGCTTGTNATTAAATGGAGGGGGGGGGGGTATCGCGCCCGACAACACTTCAGGACATGAATAGCGGGCCGAGTCAGCAAGCTACGTGGAAGTCGGCGTCCAACCAGAGCACGCCACGCATGCTTTCGAAGCCGTTGTAGGTTTAGGTGGCACGCGCAGTTTAAATAGAAAAATTGGGGTATTTTCTTATTTACTTAATCCCCCCATCAAAAATACATAACTTTGTGTAGAAAAATCACAAAAATAAAATAAAAATACCCTCTTGCTCGGTGAATAGAGGAGAACAATGTGAAATAATTTTATTCCATTTGACGCATAAAATATTTTTAATTAATTAAACACTATTTGGAATCATTTAATTCTCCAGGCGTATTGACACATCACCTTGGCTTGAAAATTTGACATGTTGTAGCCTCTGTCAGGGGAAGTATTCTATGATTTTTCTAAAGTCAGAGAAGGTAGATACAAAGACCCATATTTTCAAGTTATTTCACATCATTTTTTTAAAATAATCATGGAAATTAGCATATTCGTTATTAATTCCCAAGAAAATTTTGGAAGGTCCACCATGACCAGAGAAACCTTTAAAAATAATTTCATGGGTCAAGTCATTTAAAAAATCTTTAAATTTTCCAAATACTAAATCACCAAGATAATTAATTTTGATCAAGTCATTTAAAAAATCCTTAAATTTTCCAAATACTAAATCACTAAAATAATTAATTTTGGAAAAGTGTCAAGTCATTTAAAACATTTTTACATTTTTTAAATACTAAATCACTAAGATAATTAATTTTCAAAAATTTGTCATTTAAAACATCCTTAAATTTTCCAAATACTAAATCACTATGATAATTAATTTTGGAAATCACAAACATTTAAATGACTTGCTTTTTTATCTCCACTGTGATTTATGATCCAGAGAACTCATCATAAAAGTTTCAAAATATTTTGAGTTAATTTGATAACTTAAATTGATTTTTAATTCATTGTGATTTATGATCCAGAGAACTCATCATAAAAGTTTCAAAATATTTTGAGTTCATTCAATATACTAAATCACTAAGATAATTAATTTTGAAAAAATATAAACATTTAAATGACTTGATTTTTTATCTCCGAATTTTGGAAAATATAAACATTTAAATGACTTGATTTTTGATCTCCACTATAATTTATGATCCAGAGGAGAAATTTAAACATTTAAATGACTTGATTTTTTATCTCCACTGTGATTTATGATCTAGAGAACTTGAAAATAATTAATTTTGGAAAATATAAACATTTAAATGACTTGATTTTTAATCTCCACTGTGGTTTATGATCTAGAGAACTCATCCATAAAAGTTTCAAAATATTTTGAGTTCATTTAATAACTTAAATTGATTTTTAAAGATAAATTCCACTCAATTTCAAAATATTTTGAGTTCATTTGATAACTTAAGTTGATTTTTAAAAATAAATACCACTTTTGACACTTCAAAATATTTTGAGTTCATTTGATAACTTAAATTGATTTTTAAAGATAAATACCACTCTTAATATTTAAATAATTTTTAAAAATCAAAATATAAATTAAAAAAATTATGAAACTTAGTTTTTTGAGCTCTCTGTAATCAGGGGTATTTTTTAAAAATAAAATGATATTTAAAATAAAAACTTAATTTTTGACCTATTCTAAATATTTAAATAATTAAAAATTCATAAAAATCAAAAAAATAATTAAATTCATGGAAAGGTTCGAAATTGTTTCCTAATCACTTAGGAATAATTAGAATATTTTTCCTTATTTTCTAAATAAAGATATTGAATTTCAAAGCTTAAAAAATAATTTTTAAAAAGCTAAAAATGAGTTTTCACTAAAATAATTCTAATAAATCAAGGAAAAATAAAAAAAATTTAAAATTTGCTCGTCTGAGTTCTTTGACCTTAGAGAGATTTTCTAATAAAACAAAACTTAATTTTCACCACTTAAAATATTTTATTTATATTAAATAACCCAGAACTTAAAATAATTCTAATAAATCAAAGGGAATTAAAAAAAATTATGAAATTTGATCCAAATGCTTCTATGGTCTAGGTCTACCTCTAGTAAAAATTTCAAGGGATTATAAATTACCTTGTTCAAGTAGGGAATTTTCTTTGAAAAATCCTATTTTTGCATTAAAATAATTATATAAATTAAATTAAATTTTTAAAAATCACCTTTGAAAAATCCTATTTTTACATTAAAATAATTATATAAATTAAATTAAATTTTGAAAAATAACATTTTCTCCTCTGATGTCTCAATTTACACATGAATGAGGTAGGATAAAAATTTCAAAGTCATTTGAGTTGAATTTGATAAATTATGAGGTGTTAGAGCCTAAGGGGCAAATGTGTAATTTTGGAAATCTTGCCTTAATTAACTTTTAGGCTTAATTCAAGGAGGGAAAATGGGCAACTTCTAATCTTAATCAATTTATTTGATGCTTGAAACACAAGGGGTTAATTGGTAGAAACCAATCTCACTTTCTTAATTAAGATTAATAAATTTCTAAATTATTTAAGTTTGGAAGTTTATTAAAATTAAATGATCCTGGACTTAGGGGTATGACTTTTGAAGTTAATAATTAATCAATTTAATACCCCTATCTTGAATTTCAAATAAAATCCAAATCATGAATCGTGACCACTTAAAGCTTAACCCTTTTCAAAACTAATTAAGACACTCACCTAGGTCTTAAAGGTTTAGTGGTGACTTAGGCTAAATAAAAAATTGATTAAACAAGGATTAGAGAAATAAACATAACTAAGTCAAAAATCCTGGAAACACCACTAAACCCAATTAGGATTAAAATTTGGCTAAGTGATTCAAATTACATTAACTTGCTTCTTCAAGGGTCTTCACCCACATAATTTTCAAAAATAAATGATAAATGATAATTACCCTATTCTTAGGGATAATTCAGACATCAGGGTTCACTGAGTAATAAGGGTATTTACAGGATGAACCATTAAGCAAC
>JXCR01118358.1:228981-297059 GCA_002079205.1 Phalaenopsis hybrid cultivar | reverse complement strand
TAAAACAACAAAGCCATAGGACTTTGAGGTTGCTTGCTTATGCAACGTAAATCCTCACCTTACTATTAGGCCTTTGTATAGCCTTGCTATATAATATAAGCCCTAACTCGTCTTAGGATTCCGAGGTTGTCGTTTGTCACGACCTAAATCCTCACATCTTCCAGGCTATTTGTGTGATCAATTCACACGAATGTAAGCCCTAACTAATAAAATTGGCAGGATGAAACACCTAAATATTTCTCCTCAAAACTGAAGCCACATGTTAGGATAGCTTGGGAAGTCACCGAGGTTCGCCTCTGGATCCATGACATCCCCTAGTTCCTCTTCCTCTGGATTCTACAATAAAATGTTCCAAATTTGAACCAATCCCCTTTCCCACCTCTACGTCTAATTTCTTTGAAGAGTACTACCCTTTAAAATTCCTTGAAGATAAATTTTCTTGATTTTTATCGAGAGTCTTCTTAAGTGACTTTGATCATTTAAGATGTAAGTAGCTATAGGGGCTTGCCCTTATAGGAAGCATGTCTGAACCCGATATAAACCCTATTTAATTCTTTATATTAAATAGGGGAACTTGTCGGCAAATATAAATGTTTCGCAGACCAGAAATCCTTTATATTAAATAGGGGAACTTGTCGGCAAATATAAAGGTTTCACAGACCAAACGGACATCATACTTTCCTTAGTTTATTTGATCGAGCCTCATCCTCAATTCTTGTGTTTATCTTTCGGGATAGTTACAAGATTTGAGGTATAGAGCTCTTTCATTTTAAACTATGAAAAATATGGGGTCAATTTGATTTCATACTTCAACGTCCTTCTTTTTAAACTATGAAAAATATGGGGTCAGTTTGATTTCATACTTCAACGTCCTTCCGAAGAGGGCAACGGGATTTTGATTCCGGTGACCGGCAGCTTCTTGCGGGCACTCCCCACAAACCAACCCAAAATAACGCCAACAACTTCTAGAGACTCCGCTGAGGATAAGCTTTTCTCTCCATACAAATCAAGAAATATTATCTTCACACATTGGTAATATGTTCATGTCCCTCTTGGACCAAATTACCCATTTCTATCTTGGGAAAGTACAACTAACTCTTCGGACTTCAGGACTAGCTGTTCAACCATCTTTGAACAGAGGGGTTCAGAAGGCCATTAAGGACTTCTTAAATTTTTTTCAGGACTGGCTGTTCAACCATCTTTGAACAGAGGGGTTCAGAAGGCCATTAAGGACTCTTTAAATTTTCACGTGTGGTCGAACCCCCAATAGGTATGTCGGTGGATTAATTCCACCTTGGTCTTAAAATTTTTCACAACTAGAATTGGGTCCTGCACTGGGTCCTAAAATTTTTCACAACTCCCTTCCACATTTAGTTTGCTACTTCGCAAATTGAACCAAATCGTGTTGTGCTGCACGCACTTTGAAATATTAATTAAATTTTACACCTTTTTAAATAAAGATGTTAAAATTACCTTTAAATTAAGACCCGCCCGGTCTACAGGTTAACCTTTATTTTCAGTGCTCGCACTAAAAAATTACGAGGTTTTCGGCCATATAGCTAACCCTAAAACTTTCTGTTTTAAAGCTCGTTGCGATGGCCTACACAACGCTGACCTTTTCTTTCAACCTGCCAACGGACCGCAACGCCTGTAACGTCACTCCCACCATCAAGTTCGGAGCTAGATTTGAAGACCTCGAGATTATCCTCGAGAAAGCCCCGTTCGTGCTAATGAAGATCGCTGCCCCAGAAGTTCAAGACCCGTCTGCAGAATTCAGTTTGAACTGCCCTCAGGATTTCCCTACCAGTAAGAAGGCTAAAGCTGCCATCATCAAGCCTACCATCCCTGCTACCGTTAAGGGAAAAGAAGTGATGGTCTTTGAAAACTTGACTGAAGTATTAACTGTTCCGCCACCCATGTTTGGGATCGGGTCAAACTCAAGGACTGTACCACTGACCCGAACTCAAAGGAGGAACCGCAATAGAAGAATTCGGAGGGCCATCAAAGCCCAGACTCCTGAGAACACACCTGATGAGGAGGAGCCTCTTCAAGTTGAAGAGGTATTACCAAAAATTTACCCACTCATACGAGGGAGTAGATTCCATCCTCTGACAGATACTGATGGATATGAAAGTATCTGGAAGATTGTTTCCGCATTACCCTCACCTCATAGACATGGTGAGGAGGGAAAGAAATTCATCCCCATCACCCGAGTTAGTGCAGTCTTCAGAAGGCTTGCTATTAAAGAAGGATGTTCTGTTAGTGAATTACTTAAACGAGTGGGACATGCAATTTCCCCTCATATGAAGAATGAAATTTTGAAGGATATTAAGTTCGCTAGAAAATCTCATAGGTCGACTATAAAGTCACCTACCCGTGTTCCCGTCTGGCTCCATTTGGGAAACCGAGCGATACTGCTATGGTCACCACCGATCATACCACCACCAGAACCGTAGGTCACCGGCCAATTAAGTCAAGACTGGGTCCAAGAAGTTTTCCCGTTATTCCTGCAATCATGGAAAGAAAGACAAGACAATTACCTGACACTATAGCCGGTCTACACCACGGGGAGCATACCTTCCCTCGACATACCGATGTCTCTACTAAGATTTCCCGTCCTGAGGCATCATCGTCAAAGGAGAAGAGGGTATGGGTACCCAAGGTCGCTACACCGATATAGTTCAGTGAGCCTGCAGGACAGGAAGTAAAACCAGTGCTTGAAATATCTGACATCGTCGCGATAATAGCCAGCGAGATGGAGGAACAAGTTGAGGATTTCCATCAAGGTTCTCCAAATCTTAAAGAAATCAAGGAATCGATAATTGAGGAAAAAGTTGAGAAACTCAGGATCGAGATTTCTGAGTTAGCTCGAGAACACGGAGTTTCCGTCAATAGTGACAACGAGGATTTTGATTACAATGATTACTTGTAGGAAGATTTCATGGATGTCCATGTGATCGAAACCAAAGCTACCACATTTGCGCGCGAGGCTCAACCTCACGCTGAAGAGAACGCCGTAGATGAGCTGCGTAGGGTTATCCTCCTCAGGGATGAACAAGTTGCTCTACTAGAGAAAAGAATAGAAGAGATGACTGCAGCTATGACCGCCATGGCCACCATTCAGGGGCAATCACAAGCACCAAGATTGGCTTCTCCAAAGATTAATCAGACAGAAATCATACACATCACAGATGAAAGAAGGGAGGCTACTTCTACAGACAAAGAAGAACAACCGAAGAAGGATTCTCCATCAAGTGCCATGACAGAAAAAGAGTTGAAGCAAATAGTTGAACAAGTACGGGATGCCTTAGCCCAGTCCAAGTGCGGTGCATCAATTTTAAAGGGTAGAACTTACCCGGAAGAGTATGATGTCGTGCATTTCCCCAAGGGTTTTGTGACCCCAAACTTCAAGATATTCGATGGGACTGGAAATCCCAGACAACACATAGCACATTTTTGAGCCAATTGTGGAAACACAAGGAATAGCGAAGCTCTACTCTACCAGCAGTTCGTCAGCAGCTTGTCAGGGATTGCTTTCGACTGGTACGCTGACCTGCACAACAGGTAAGTTAAAATATTTTTATTTGGAACGGTTATTTATGAAAAGATTTGCTGGGGCGCAACATCATGTGTCTATTGGAGAACTCATGATGGAGAAGCAGAAGCGTAATGAAAACTTGACAGACTATATTTTGGGTGGAGAAACCTTAGCATGAAATGTGAACCTCAGCTACAGGAACATCAAGCGATTGAGATTTTACTCAAACCTTAGCATGAAATGTGAACCTCAGCTACAGGAACATCAAGCGATTGAGATTCTACTCAAAATCATTCATGGGCCATTAGATTTCATGCTTACAAGCCTAGTGAAATTTTGACAGACTATATTTTGGGTGGAGAAACCTTAGCATGAAATGTGAACCTCAGCTACAGGAACATCAAGCGATTGAGATTTTACTCAAACCTTAGCATGAAATGTGAACCTCAGCTACAGGAACATCAAGCGATTGAGATTCTACTCAAAATCATTCATGGGCCATTAGATTTCATGCTTACCTTAGCATGAAATGTGAACCTCAGCTACAGGAACATCAAGCAATTGAGATTCTACTCAAAAACATTCATGGGCCAGTAACTTTCATGCTAAAGGGAATCACCATCAAATCCTTCAAGAAGCTACTCAGTAAAGCCAACAGTCTTCAAGAAGAAATGAAACACATGGAGCCACATGAAAAGGCTATGGTGACCAGAGTGTTTGAAAATAAATTAGGGATAGTCGCAACTGTCGACAAAGGAAAGCAGCCGATAAAGATATATGCAGAAGATCATCGTCAGTCTTCATCATAGTACCCTCAGAAACAGAGCAGGTCAATCCAACCAACGACTGTCTCAGGAGGGATCACCTCGAACAGCGGGTAAAAGAATATCCCTGTTAGAGCGGCAGAAAGTTGTTTACTCCTTTAAAGATGAAGCTGTACCTAAAATATTCAAAAGCTTGATGAAGAAACTAGAATTCTAACTATCTGATTCAAAGAAACCTAAAGAGGTGGAAAAGAAGAATGAACTAAATTATTGCCCGTACCACCGGTTACTTGGACACACTATAGACAAGAGTTTCGTCTTTAAAGACTGGCTCGAGAAGAACCTCAAAGAAGACAATATAACAATCCCGAAGGAATATTTGAGAGAACCTGAAAAAGGTTCCATAAACATGATTTCAGCTGAGATAATCTCCCCAATTGATCCATATGTTGGAACAAATGGATGGAGTATACAACTTGGGATGAACTCAAGAAGGTCCTCAATCGGATACAGGATTCATTAAAGCAAGCTTCTACAAATACTGAAGAAGGATGGAATGAGGTATGGAGCAGATCATCCAAGAAGATACTGAACAAGCTACAGTCTGCATCAAAACAATCCTCCATTCAGAGTGTGCAGCATACCGAGCCCGAGATGAAGATTTCACAAAAAAATCTGTCATCGTCAAGAACAAAGAACAAGAAAAAGAAAAGCGTCGCTGCCAAGATTGATAGCACGGGGGGTAGGATAGGGGCTGCCTCTACTAGATTGGTTGTTTCAAATTCGGGGAAGAAAGTCCTTTGACCCTTTACTTTGTATGATTATCTTTTTGTCCCTTTGGGGTCTTATGAATATAATGGTTGTGATTTCAGATACGTTTTGACTATTTGTGGTAATAACATGAATGATTATGACCAAGATAATTGCGATGTCAATCCCCAAAATGATCCTCAAATAATACTTGAGTCCGATGAACTTGTTGTCAAGTCTAAAGAAGACATCAATGATATCGCTTACGACAGCATTGATAACGAACAACAAACTCTCGAGCGTCATGGTACACCGCTCACCATCAACTTAGATCTCTCCGACGAAGAGGAAAAGACACCAGAAGATTCAAAAATGATATCTCAAGAAGAAGAAATCACAGATGTCAACTTAAGGAGCGGAAAGGTGTTACCACCAAGAACAGCTCCAGCAAACAAAGGAAAACAGATAATGACCTGAGAAGAGATACCCCCACCTCCGCTAGTGCAAGAACCACATAATCAAGACAAAATTGGAGGATCATACAAAGTAGACTACAACGTGCTAGCTCATCTTAGGAAGTTTCCTGCCCGACTAAGCATCTACGACACTCTGATCCTGTGAAAGGAGATGAACGAATCTCTGACTACAGCTTTGCTTGACCCAAAATTGGCTAGCACATCCTCAGATGAAGTTTGCTCGTTGAGAGAACAATCAGGGGTAACCTTCACCGATGAAGACTTGCTGCTCGGTACCGCCACCCACAACCGTCTGCTCTACATCTCCATCAACATTGGCAGATTTGTGTTATCCAAAGTTTTAGTAGATCTTGGAGCATCTCTTAACTTAATGAGTCTACAGATGTTAGCATATTTGAACTTCGACATTCAGGAGCTCATCTCCGATAAGATGATGTTAAGAGGATTCAACCAAAAGGGAGAAAGAGCCCTTGGATCAATTTCATTACTTATGAAGGTTGGAGAACTTGTAACGACCGTTAAATTTCATATCATCGACGCCGAGACCTCTTTTAATGCTCTATTGGGTCAACCATGGATTCATGAGCATAAGATGGTTCCATCATCCCTACACCAGTGCATTAAATACCGCAAAGATGGTCAAGAAACTTGTATTTCGACCATGGATTCATGAGCATAATATGGTTCCATCATTCATACACCAGTGCATTAAATACTAGAAAGATGGTTAAGAAAATTGCATCAAGGAGATCTACAACCATTTTCAGTGCATGAAGTTGGTATCCATGAAGATGTTGCCTACTACGCGCCGACCTACAACCATTTTCAGTGCATGAAGTTGGTATCCATGAAGATGCTGCCTACTACACGCCTCCAAAGAAGACTATCTCAAAATTTTGGCACACAAAGATGAAGATTCAGAAGGATCACAAAAAGAAGGCCATACAACTCCGCTTCAACAACCTTCTACCACTCCCTACATCGAGTTGGTGGAGGTTCTTCTAGCTCACGCACCTGAGGTCGAGGCCGGGGACGTGGACGAGGAAAGATCAATTTAATTGTTGAACGAACTAGGCCAGCTATCAACATTGGTGATGAAGACAGTTCTGAAGATGAAATATAATGACAAAACAAAGAAGCCTCAGTACGAGATATCCCTAGAAGATACAGAGAGGAATGAATATGAAACAATGTATGATCTGATAAACCACTATGTGGATTCTATGACCCTCACTCCCATTCTCCCTCAAAAGGTTGAGAGTTTAGAGGTTAAGCAAGTCTGTAGTGTTGGTTTCTATGACCCTCACTCTGATTCTCCCTCAAAAGGTCGAGAGTTTAGAGGTCAGGGAAGTCCATAGTGTTAGTTCAAAGCTGATCAAATTTTACAGTGCTTCTACCTCTACTGAGCTTGAAAAATATGTAAATTTGGATGTTGATTCTAATGAATTAATGGAAATGCCTACCTCTACTGAGCTTAAAAAACATGTAAATTTGGATGTTGATTCTAATGAATTAATGGAACACTGAGCTTGAAAAACATGTAAATTTGGATGATGATTCTAATGAATTAATGGAATTGCCTTTCGGTTACTTCTCGCCTTGTGTTCAAAATTTAATTCAACAGGAAAATTTACCAAAATAAATGCTAAAAGAAAATTTTCAACTCTTTGAAAAATTGTGGAATACTAAAAGACGAACTCCCAATTCAAAAGAAGGTCTCGGATTTGGTACAGTTGGACCAGTCGATGATTCTGAATTTTGCATGGTTATTACTAGTGAGTCAGAAAAAGATTGTCTCAATGTAGAGGATGACTCTACTGATCAACCAATAGAAGATGCTCCGCCAGAATCTGAGGAAGAAATTAAATCCACTATCAATGAATTGAAAGAGATTAACCTCGGAACTCAAGAACGACCCCGACCAACATTTATAAGTTATCTACTTGATGATAAAGAGTCTGCAGAACTGGTCAAACTATTAGTAGAGTTCAAAGATTGCTTCGCATGAAGCTACGACAAAATGCTAGGACTGTCAGCAGAGGTTGCAGTCCATAAACTTGGGGTGGACAAGAATGTAACCCCAGTAAAACAAGCTCCCAAGAGAATGCGTCTCGAAATAGAACAACAAGTCATCGCTAAGGTGAAGAAATTGATAGACGCCAACTTTGTTAAAGAAGAGCAGTACCCCACGTGGTTAGCCAATATTGCACCGGTTAAAAAGAAAAATGGACAGATCCGCGTTTGTGTCGACTTCAGAGATTTGAACAAAGCATGTCCAAAAGACGAGTTTCCACTACCTATACCGAAGATGATGGTGGATATCGCTTCAACACATGAAATTTTATCCTTCATGGACGGATCGTCTGGGTATAACCAAATCAAGATGGCTCACGAGGATGTAGCGCTTACAGCTTTCAGAACACCGATTGGAATCTTCTGCTACACAGGGATGTCGTTCGGCCTAAAGAAAGCCGTAGCAACATATCAGCGTGTAATGACGAAGATTTTTTATGACCTCATTCACAATCAAGTAGAATGCTATGTGGATGATATGATCATCAAAAGTAAAAGGAAAATAGACCATTTGCACGATTTGAGGATTGTGTTTGAACAGTTACGACGATATAACCTTAAATTGAATCCCTTAAAGTGCGCCTTCGGCGTCACCTCTAAGAAATTTCTAGGATTCGTTGTCCGTCATCGGGGAATCGAGATCGACTCGGATAAGATTAAAACTATTTTGGAAATGCCTCCCCCTAAAACCTTGAAGCAGTTACGTTCCTTCCAAGGGAAGTCAGCATATCTGAGACACTTTATTTCTAATCTCTTAGGTAGGTGTCAGCCTTTCTCGGCATTAATTAAAAAGGACGCCACATTTATTTGGGAAGAAAAATGTCAGCGAGCCTTTGAGGATGTTAAACAATATTTAATGAAACCTCCTGTTTTGGCAGCCCCTATCCTAGGGAAACCGTTGATACTTTATATCAATATTTAATGACACCTCCTGTTTTGGCAGCCCCTATCCCAGGGAAATCGTTGATACTTTATACTTATTTAATGACACCTCCTATTTTGGCAGCCCCTATCCCAGGAAAATCATTGATACTTTATACCAGGCTTTGGATGACTCTCTTGGAGCCCTCTTAGCCCAAGTCAATGAGGAGGGAAAAGAAAATGTGCTCAACTACTTGAGTCGTTGTCTAATATCGACGGAAGTAAGGTATCCACATATTGAGAAGCATTGTCTGACACTAATGTTTGCCGCTCAAAAGCTTAGAAATTACATGCTTTCTCATAAAATCACTCTAATTTTGAAAGTTAATCCATTGCAATGTTTGATGACTCGACCAACACTCTCCTAACGTTTAGCGAGATGGTCAATGATCTTATTGCAATTTGATATAACTTTTGTGCCCCTCCGTGCAATCAAGGGACAGATTTTAGCAGACTTTCTCGCTGCACACCCACTGCCAGCTGGGTCCTCTCTCAACGACTAGTTACCAGATAAGCAGATACTACAGATAGAATTTTTCAGTGTGTAGCACTGAGAAATGTACTTCGATGGTGCTTCGTCAGCCAGAAAAGATAAGGGATCAGGCACAGTTATACCAAGCAAGGCAGGGATCGGTTTAATCTTTATTACGCAAGATAAGGGTATGTTGAGGTTTTCATACCACCTGACAGAGCCGTGCACTAACAATGAAGCAGAATATGAAGCTTTAATCACCAGATTGGAGTTGGTGATTTCAATGGATATAACAAACATTGTCATTTATGGTGACTCTCAACTTGTCATCCAGCAAGTCGTCGGACAATACAGAATTCTAAAACCAAGATTAGCAGAATACCATCTGTACGCGATGAAGCTCTTGAAGCAGATTCCTGAGGTGACTTTCTACCGGATTCCTCAGGGAGATAATTCTCATGCCGACGCTTTAGCAAAGCTCGCCAAAGAAATGGCGTGTCCCCCGGAGGATTCCATCAAAGTCACGGTGCAATGAAGATGAGTCTTGTCTTGAAACGACTTCAAAACTCTACACAAGCTTGGAAACGAAGAAACAATAAATACAGTTGCGGACATCAACGAAGATTGGCGCAAGCCATTAATAGAATATTTGCATACTGGGAAGCTACAGGAGGACAAGTCTTGCAGACATCAACAAAGATTGGCGCAAGCCATTAATAGAATATTTGCATACTAGGAAGCTGCTAGAGGACAAGTTTAAGGCGCACCACATCACAAGAAGGGTCATGTCTTACAGCCTCTGGTGGGAAATGTTCTCTACAGAAGATCATTCGACCAAATGTGGCTACAGTGTTTGAGCAGGGGTGGGAAATGTTCTCTACAGAAGATCATTCGACCAAATGTGGCTACGGTGTTTGAGCAGAGACGAGGCACAAAATATTGTCAAAGAAGTACATGTCAAAGAAGTAATGCCTCAAAGATTGTGTGGTGCTCACCAGTCGGGACCAAAAATTAAAATGAAGATCAAAAGACTCGGATATTATTGGCCAGCAATTAATTCTGATTGCATGGAAACAGCCAGAAGATGTCAGTGCAAGGGGTGGTTTTACACAAACCTCCGAATGTGCTGCACCCAATGTTACCTCATGGCCATTCGAGTGTTGGGGCACAGACATAATAGGTCCAATTGACCCTTCATCTTCTAAAGGGCACAAATTCATACTTGCCACTACAGATTACATCTTCAAATAGGCAAAGGAGATACTGTTACATGAGGTTACGACACAGCACGTCCTTCAATTTTTAAAAAGCCAAATCATCTACCATTTTGGAGTACCAGGAAGAATAATCTCTGACAATGGGACAGCTTTTAAAAGCACAAAGATCAACAATTTTGTCAGAAGACATGGGATAGATTGGAAATACTCTACAATTTACTATCCCAGAGAAAATGGTCTGGCTAAAGCTTTCAACAAGACAATGGTACAGATTTTGAAGAGAACACTGGATGAAAATAAAAGGGATTGGCATAACAAACTGTTAGAAGCCTTGAGGGCCTACCAGACAACTTTCAGGACTCCCACTCAGTGTACACCTTATATGCTCGTGTACGAGACCAAGGTCATGCTACCGCTAGAGATCTAGACACCATCTCTCAGAGTGTCCATTGCCAACCAACTTATAACAGAAGAAAGCACAAAACTCAGGCTTGAAGAACTGGAGAGTCTCGAGGGAAAACGAGTGGAAGCACAACAACATTTGGAGCTCTACCAGGCAAATATGGTACAAGCTTATGACAAATTGGTCCGCCCAAGGACATTCTAAATTGGTGATCTCGTACTTGTGCTCAAAAGACCTATTCTTGCTCGCCGGAAAATAGATGGAAAATTTGAGCCAACTTGGGAGGGACCATTTGTCATTGAGAGGGTTTATACAGGAGGAGCCTACCAGTTAGTGGACTTCCGGGGAGAAAGACTCATGTTACCAATAAATGAACAATATCTGAAAACCTATTACGCAGCCTGATGTTGCCTGCCTCCGCTTACCTTTGATTGCTTTGAAACTTTGAAACTTTGATTGTTTTAGGTTATCTTTATGGCCATATGTCTATGACCAGGTCCAAATTTTGTAATTAATCTCATATATAATGAAAATTTTGAGAAAATTTTTTAGCATCACACGTTCTCCTTTCTACTTTTGGATTTAAATATTCCATTAAATTAAACAAAACTCACACATAAAGTGAGTAATCCTTTTCATCAAAAGAAACTAAAATTTACTTTAATGGATACTCTGTTTTGTTTTTGTTCATGCCAAACTTTAGCCCACTGATGTTTCTTTCTGTCGTCTGCAGAAAAATATTGGCTGATCTTTGCCTTCCAGGACGGCTGGAACCTCGCACTGAATGAAGAGATGACGCCACAAGGAGGTGTCATAGATTTCAACATGGATTTCGACCAGATTGATATGGACTATGACGGTCCTCTACTGCACATTGTCAGCAATGAAGAAAAGAAGGGACTACCTTCACAGTTGAGGGTGACCACTTAAGACGATGTGTCACGTAAAGGTAAAAACGTGATAGCAAAATAAGATCCGATGGAGGGGCCCAGCTGACTGCCCTCCATGATAGCTACTCCAACAAGGTGCTTAATAGCTGCCCACAGTGAACAACTACCAAATACCCAACTCCATGGGACGCAACACAGAAATGCAAGCCGAAAGAAGCAGAGAGCCTTTCTACGACAGGAGCGCAAGCGCCAAAGAGACGTGAGCAGTTTTCTTACCCCCATTCCTGAGGGACATATCTACGATCCAGATTTGAGAGAGACTTCTGTCAGCCTGCCCACTACAAATGAAGAATCAAGATTTGTGACAGGATCAGATGTGCCCCCGGTCCCAGATAACTTGTGCGGAGGTTGCCCAACATGCAACGTAGAGATACCAGCCAGGACATCAGTCACGGGCGCATTTGTGGAATGTTCGGACTGCAACATTCTACATCTACAATGTTTCAGTACCTTAGAAGAATACACTTCAAGCACCAACGAGTCTCAGACTCTAGATATCATGGCAAATTAGCCGTATGTCCCACTGGGGACAAATGAACGCGCACCACAGAGCCCAGGATCATACATCCCACTTGAGGCTGAATCTCATATTTCGGATCAGCCAACACCAGTTTGGATTCCCGCCGAGGCCCAAAGGAAGGAATGCCCCAGGCAGCTGCAAACTCCCAGTATGGTAGAATACTACAAAATAAGCAAGTTAAACAAAAGAGAACTTGAGTTCTATGAAGAGGTTCAGGGAAAGTTTATCAACATATTGGAGGGTCTAGAGCTATATACCAGGGTTTTCTCTTATCAACATATTGGAAGGTCTACAGCTATAAACCATGGTTTTCTCTAAAACTGATGAAAGAAGTATTCTGGACTACATCTTTGATTTAAGAGATAGAGGTCGAGCGGGTCTTCTCATGGAAAGAACGTATTCCGAGCTGAAGAAATGGATGCGGGGAATAGGAAGAATTACCATCCAGTGCGGATGTTGCTACAACTTTACAAATGACAGATAGGAGAATCCTCCTTGGATCCTCAGATACGAACAAGTGGATCTGTTACCACCGATAATAAAGTGTATGATAAAGAGAATGGTTAAGTGGAATATCCTACCCGCCACTTGCATTCCTAACAGTTGCATCATCAACATTTACCATCATGACTTTGTGAGGCCTTTCTGCACGGTCTCATTCATGAGTAAGAGCAATATTCTATTTGGAAAAGAAATTGATGTAATCGGCCCTGGTGAATTCAGAGGAGCTGTGGAGATTCCTATTCCAGTTGGTTCAGTACTTGTTCTCAAGGGCAACGGTGCAAACATTGCCAAGCACTGCATTCTAGGAGTATGACACCGTAGGGTGTCCATGACCTTCCGCAGAATGGATGACAGTAAGATACCATATGGATTCCAGCAAGACCCGGAGTTAGAGGAACTGTTTCCTTACGGGCTATGAGAAGGTTGTACCTCTGAATACATGCGAAGGGAACTCTTATCCTGGAGCTTGACTCAGAAGGTTTGCTTGATCAGGAGCTCAATATACCAAGCACAGAGGGTTCACTTACTTTTTTTCAACAACATGACATGTATTTGATGTAATCATTCTATGATGTACTCATATCTTGAGATGACTTTCAATGCATTTCAACATGTATTACATGATGTACCTTTTGAGGCATTAGCATATATTTGATTTGTAGCATCTTTATTGAGGCGGATTAATGGAAATTTCTCTCAAGTTGTGCCTTTTTGTCAATTGTCTTTTTGTGCGATGGATGAAAGCCGCGAACCATGCGATGGTTCAGAGTTCCAATGAACAAAGAACAAAACAACAAAACTTCGACAACGTAACAAAACAAAAATGAAAGATAATCATAAATGAGTGAATAACAAAGCGAATTTCTTTCAACCAATTGAAATTAAAACTTTAAAAACACATTTTTGAAAAATCAATTGTGATAAAAACAACAAGAAAATAAAATAACCCTGTTGAGTGGATACTTCCGTTTTCGGAATTTCCTACTCTTTGTGTGTGCAGCACAACCATCGTTATCTACACTAACTCTCTGAACATCCTCGCAGAATTTCACATTCTGCACATAACTCCACAGAGCTCTACAAATCTTCTTCAAAATCAACATTCTCACATAACACACTATTGCAAATTCAACATCACAAACTCTTTGTAAATTTCATATCACATTTTCAAATCAATACCTAAATATTTCTCATCTTTGAATTGATACTTACATTTCAATTCTCACATCTTTGAATTGATACTTACATTTCGATCAATTCTCACATCTTCGAATTGATACCTACATTTCAATTCTCACCATCTTTGAATTGATACCTACATTTCAATTCTCACTATCTTGAATTGATACCTACATTTCAATTCTCACATCTTTGAATTGATACTGCAATCTTTCGAATCAGTCCTAAATTCTGATTCTTCACATTTGAGGTCAGACCCTACATTCCAACACTTTCGTTTGAGAATTGACCATTTCAATTCTCATTTCTGAATCAGTCCTAAATTTCTGATTCTTTACATTTGAGGTCGGTCCTCAATTCTCATTTCCGAATCAGTCCTAAATTTCTGATTCTTTACATTTGAGGTCGGTCCTTACATCCTGACACCTTCTTTTGAGAATTGACCTACATTTTAATTCTCATTTCCGAATCAGTCCTAAATTCCTGATTCTTTATATTTGAGGTCGGTTCTTACATTCCGACACCTTCTTTTGAGAATTGACCTTCATTTCAATTCTCATTTCTGAATCAGTCCTAAATTTCTGATTCTTTACATTTGAGGTCGGTCCTTACATTCCGACGCACTCTTTTGAGAATTGACCTACATTTTAATTCACATTTTTGAATCAGTCCTACATTTCTGATTCTTTACATTTGAGGTCGGTCGTTACATTCCGACAATCTTTTGAGAATCAATCCTACATTTCAATTCTCATTTTTGAATCAGTCCTACATTTCTGATTCTTCCGAATCAGTCCTAAATTCTGATTCTTCACATTTGAGGTTGGACCTTACATTTCGACACTTTAAATTGACCTACATTTCAATTCTCACTTCCGAATCAGTCCTAAATTCTGATTCTTCACATTTGTACCTACATTTCAATTCTCATTTTCGAATCAGTCCTAAATTTCTGATTCTTTACATTTGAGGTGGGTCCTTAAATTCCAACGCTCTCTTTTGAGAATTGACCTACATTTCAATTCTCATTTCTAAATCAGTCCTACATTTCTGATTCTTTACGTTTGAGGTCGGTCCTTACATTCTGACACCTTCTTTTGAGAATTGACCTACATTTCAATTCTCATTTCCGAATCAGTCCTAAATTTCTGATTCTTTACGTTCGAGGTCGGTCCTTACTTTCCGACACCTTCTTTTAAGAATTGACCTACATTTCAATTCTCATTTCTGAATCAGTCCTACATTTCTGATTCTTTATGTTTGAGGTTGGTCCTTACATTTCGACACCTTCTTTTGAGAATTGACCTACATTTCAATTCTCATTTCTGAATCAGTCCTATATTTCTGATTCTTTACGTTCGAGGTCGGTCCTTACATTCTGACGCTCTCTTTTGAGAATTGACCTACATTTCGATTCTCATTTCTGAATCAGTCCTACATTTCTTTATCATTACATTCGAGGTTGGTCCTTACACTCCAACTCTATGTCTCTCACTCTCTCTCTCTTTTCGAGTTGATATTTGAATTTCAAGTCCCACCTCGGGGTCAACAGTTACATGCTGACTCCCATCCTTTGGAAATTTTTGAAATTTCATAACTCAAAGTCCACTCTTCGATCCCCAACAAGAGTCTCTACTCCTTGATTTCAATCAGACGATCACCTGCTAATTCCCCAGCAGAAACAAATCACGCTCACAACTCTATGCATTCTTCCGGGTCTGTTGACTTAGGAGTTTGTATTGGCTTTTTGTTTATCTCATCGGTCAACACCAATACGTGCGGTGTTCTTTCCCAGCACACTACACCTATTGGGGGCCCATTTGTTGACCTCATTTTTTGTTGGGGTTTAGTTTTTCCTCTTTAGTAGCCTTGGGACTAGCCATAGGACTTTTCCTGTTGACTATTCACGAAAACTAGGTATGGAACCCTCACCACTAGAAATTCCAAACCCTTCTCCACTCAACTTAAAGTTCCACATATTGGTCCTAACCTCTAAACACATAGTAGGTGGGCTCACTGTGCAGGAAACTCAGGATGAGTCACCCTTAGGATTGTTGGACCTTAGGGTTGACCTTGGTTGTTGGTCTGGAGCTAAGGCACTCACTACACTCATCTACACTCATCTACACTCACAATCACTCACAACCATGAACTCAAATTTCTAGCCTAGATCCCTTGATCTTTTGGGATACTCATGTAGATGGTCCCCTAAACCTACTAGCCCTAGGGATATGGTTTAGCTAAGACCACTATGTAGAGGACCCAAAATGGGATTTCCATTGGTCCATGGCTTATTGGTGATGATTGGTACCTCAACTCTACCAAAACACGATCTTGGCCTTTTACCCCTAAAACACCCCCAAATTACCAAAATACCCCTCTTGGGCTCAAAACTTGGCCTTTTGCCCCTAAAACACCCCCAAATTACCAAAATACCCCTCTTGGGCTCAAAATCTCAAAAATTCCAAAAATTACCATAAAATCCCAATAAATCCCAAATAATCCCAATTTCATTTCTCTCAACCACCACATAACCCAATTTAGCCAATTTGACCATCAACCAAAATCCCCGAATTGCCTTTTAAAGGCCAAAATTTCCCTAAATCCAACTCAAATGTCCATCAATTGGGTCTCAATTGACCCCAATTTCAATCCTAAACTCAAATTAACTTTTGATATGACCAAAGTAAACCAAATCCAAGCTCAATTGGTCCATAATTTGAAACTAATTTTGATTTGGGTCAAAACCCCAATTTTGACCATATGACTTAATCTCACCAAATTGAACCCATAGCCTAGTCAATTGGCCTCAATTAATATTGAAAAATCTTTATAACATTCCTATACATCAAAATCAACCATCAATTGGCATTTGTGAAGCCTCAAATCCATTTGATTTTGGCCTAAATCCAAAATTCCCAAATTTAGCCCCAAATTGGCTAAGTCCCTAAATTTCACCCAATTGATTGCATTAAACTCCAAATTGGCATAATTCATGTTGAAAACTCTTCATGAGGTCCCTATTGACCATTTATAACAATCAATTTGGACTTGTCATGTTGAAAACTCTTCATGAGGTCTCTATTGACCATTTATAATAATCAATTTGGACTTAGTCATGTTGGAAACTCTTCATGAGGTCCCTATTGACCATTTACAACAATCAATTTGGACTTAGTGAAAACTCTTCATGAGGTCCCTATTGACAATTTACAACAATCAATTTGGACTTAGCCCAAGCTAGACCCAAGCCTAGCCTAACATGACCAAATTGATTAAAGTTCAAAATTCCTTGAAATTGACCCTTCAATACCTCCAAATTGGCATCCAATTCATGTTAAAAACTCTTCATGAGGTCCATATTTACCATTTACAACAATTAATTTGGACTTAGCCCAAAGCTAGCCTAAGCTAGACCCAAGCCTAGCCCAACATGACCAAATTGACTAAAGTTCAAAATCCCTTCAAATTGACCTTTCAATTGGACTCAAAAGCATTTCCATCCTTCACCAAAGTTGTTCCTTATGATCCTATACACCAAATGAAACAATCAATTGGGATAATTGACATGGCTAACATAGCTCAAACCCAAGTTTTGGTCATTTGCACCCACTTGGACCCATACACTAAATGTGACCTAACCACCTTAAAGCCACCAAATTAACTCCACAACAGCCATTAGTTGAACTTAATGACTAGTCCAAACACCATGAAATCACCTAAATCAATCCATGGACCATAGGTCCCCCAAATTAAGGGATCTTATTTCCAAAAATGCACATGCTTAAGATATCTTTGCCAAATCCAAACACATTTGCATTAAATTGTTGTGATGGAATCCTCTGGGTTCCCTGAGCTCCTAGCCACCTCCCCCTGGCTGGCCGACCATCCTAGTGGCTAGAAAATCCCAAAAATGAGATCCACTCCCATGACACCTCACCCAAATCAAACCTAGATGCCAGCTCATCCAAACCAAACTATGGAGCTCCTTTTCCCTCCACCTAAGCACCACAATGCACCCAAACTTATGCACTCAGAGCCACCCCATGGCCATTTTTATAAAAACACACCTCCCATGGCCATGGGAGGAGTGTTGAAATTTTCTTAGAGAAGCCTCTTCAAACTTCACACAAAGCTTCCTTAAGATCCCCTCAGTGCATTCCAACCATTTTTCATTACCCATCCTTGCCGGAGCTCAATTTTGAGCTTGAAACCCTGCCGGAAACCAGGACAGAACCCAATACACCTTCACACTCCACCAAACTTCAATTTTTTGTGTCCACACATTCACTAGAGTGAAAGAAGCCAAAGCCCCATCAAATCCCCCTTCCACAGAGCCTCTACCATAGCTCTAAACCAACACCTGAAATCGATCTTTGTCGAATTCATACCTAGGCCTTACACCAAGACCAGGGACTCAATTCCTAGCCTCCTTAGACCCCAATTAATACCTAGGCCTTACACCAAGACCAGGGACTTAATCCCTAACCTCCTTGGACCCCAACGAACATGTCGAGCACCTCTGATCGAAGCTTCCCTTCTCAGAGTAAGGTATAAAACTCCTCCTCCTCCCGAGCTTATTTTGATTCTCCATTTACTTAAGCTTGATTCATGGTACCTTAGCCGTATGGATGTGTTCGTCTCACTTACACGAGTCCATAGAATCAAACCCGAAGTAATTTGGTTGAGTCTAGGCCGAGATCTTAAGGTTTTAGTGTGGACGGGCACTCAATCATCCTATCGGGGACGATGATGGGGAGCCGTCTGATCGAGCATGTATTAAATAAACAGGGGAGATCGCGCCGGACAGCACTTCAGGACATGAATAGCGAGCCGAGTCAGCAAGCTACGTGGACAGCGTTGTCCAACCAGAGCGTGCCACACATGCTTTCAGAGCCGTCGTAGGTTGAGATGTCATGCGCGGTTTAAATAGAAAAATAGGGGTATTTTCTTATTTATTTAATCCCTGAAACTTCAAAAATACATAACTTTGTGTAGAAAAATCACAAAAATAAAATAAAAATACCCTCTTGCTCAGTGAACAGAGGAGAACAATGTGAATTTATTTTAAAGTCCATTTGATGCATAAAATATTTTTAATTAATTAAACACTATTTGGAATCATTTGATTCTCCATGCATATTGACACATCACCTTGGCTTGAAATTTTGACATGTTGTAGCCTCTATCAAGGGAAGTAATCTATGTTTTTTTCTAAAGTCAGAGAAGGTCCCTATATAGAGACCCATAATTTTCAAGTTATTTCACATCATTTCCTTAAAATAATCATGGAAATTAACATATTGATTATTAATTTCCAAGAAAATTTTGGAAGGTCCACCAAAACTAGAGAAATCTTTAAAAATAATTTCATGGGTTAAGTTATTTAAAACAACCTTAAATTTTCCAAATACTAAATCACCAAAATAATTAATTTTGAAAAATACAAACATTTAAATGACTTGATTTTTTATTTTCATTGTGATTTATGATCCAGAGAACTCATCATAAAAGTTTCAAAATATTTTGAGTTCATTCAATCCACTGTGATCTGTGATCCATAGGAGAAATTTAAACATTTAAATGACTTGATTTTTTATCTCCACTGTGATTTATGATCTAGAGAACTTGAAAATAATTAATTTTGGAAAATATAAACATTTAAATGACTTGATTTTTAATCTCCACTGTGGTTTATGATCTAGAGAACTCATCCATAAAAGTTTCAAAATATTTTGAGTTCATTTAATAACTTAAATTGATTTTTAAAGATAAATTCCACTCAAAGTTTCAAAATATTTTGAGTTCATTTGATAACTTAAATTGATTTTTAAAGATAAATACCATTCTTAACATTTAAATGATTTTTAAAAATCAAAATATAAATCAAAAAAATTATGAAACTTAGTTTTTTGAGTTCTTTTTCATCAGGGGTATTTTCTAAAAATAAAATGATATTTCAAAATAAAAACTTAATTTTTGGCTTTTCTAAATATTTAAATAATTAAAAATTCATAAAAATCATAAAAATAATAAAACTCATGGAAAGGTTCTAAATTGTTTCCTAATCACTTAGGAACAATTAGAATATTTTTCGTGATTTTCTAAATAAAGATATTGTATTTCAAAGCTAAAAAAATAATTTTTAAAAGGCTAAAAATGAGTTTTCACTAAAATAACTCCAATAAATCAAGGAAAAATAAAAAAATATATATTAAATTTTGCTACTCTGAGTTCTTTGACCTTAGAGAGATTTTCCAAAAATATAAAACTTAATTTTCACCACTTAAAATATTTTATTTTTATTAAATAACCCAGAACTTAAATAATTCTAATAAATCACAGAAAATTCAAAAAATTGTGCAATTTGATCCAAAGGCTTCTCTGGTCTAGGTCTACCTCCAGTAAAAATTTTAAGAGATTATAATTTACCTTGGTCAAGTTAGGAACTTTCTTTGAAAAATCCTATTTTTGCATTAAAATAGTATATAAATTAAATTTTGAAAAATCACATTTTCTCCTCTGATGTCTCAATTGACCCATGAATAAGGTAGGATAAAAACTTCAAAGTGCACATTTTCTCCTCTGATGTCTCAATTGACCCATGAATGAAATAGGATAAAAATTTCAAAGTCATTGAAATTGAATTTGACAAATTATGAGGTGTTAGAGCCTTAGGGGCAAATGTGTAATTTTGGAAATCCTGCCTTAATTAACATTTAGGCTTAATTTAAAGAGGGAAAATGGGGAACTTCTAATCTTAAACAATTTATTTGATGCTTGAAACACAAGGGGTTAATTGGTAGAAACCAATCTCACTTTCTTAATTAAGATTAATAAATTTCTAAATTATTTAAGTTTGGAAGTTTATTAAAATTAAATGATCCTGAACTTAGGGGTATGACTTTTGAAGTAAGTAATTAATCAATTTAATATCCCTATCTTGAATTTCAAATAAAATCCAAATTATGAATCGTGATCACTTAAAGCTTAACCCTTTTCAAAACTAATTAAGAGACTCACTTAGGTCTTAAAGGTTCAGTGGTGACTTAGGCTAAATCAAAAATTGATTAAAAAAAGATTAGAGAAATAAACATAACTAAGTCAAACATCCTGGAAACACCACAAAGCCCAATTAGGATTAAAATTTGGCTAAGTGATTCAAATTACATTAACTTGCTTCTTCAAGGGTCTTCACCCACATAATTTTCAAAATAAATGATAAATGATAATTACCCTATTCTTAGGGATAATTGAGACATCAGGGTTCACTGAGTAATAAGGGTATTTACAGGATGAACTATTAAACAACATAATGAGTTTAAATGGACTCGAGGCTTTTCACTAGTTGGTGAGAGAGAGGCATGGACCTGCTTCCCCCTCTTAACTTGTTGGACACTTTAGAGGCCTATTAAACATAATATTCTTCCCTCAATGAAATCATCCTTAATTAAACTTTTAAGGACTCACCAAGATATGGCATAGGGCTTCTTCGCTCAATGAAATCATCCTTAATTAAACTTTTAAGGACTCACCAAGATATGACAGAGAGTTAGGAAAATTACCAAAATTCGAAATTGTCCTTAATTAAACTTTTAAGGACTCACCAAAATATGACATAGGGTTAGGAAAACAATAAGAACTAATTAAACTTTTAAGGACTCACCAAGATATGACATAGGGTTAGGAAAATTACCAAAATTTGTATTCCTGCTTTTCATAAACTGCCTTAACATGCATTTTAAGTTTCAGGTGGTGGAACGAGAAGATTCGCCAGGTACGCTTTTATAGTTTATAGTACCGTCTTTTTTTTTTGCCTTTTCCTTATATGTTTCATGCTTGCATAAACTTGCATGCTAACCATAACCATAACCCAAAACCAAAATTAAAAATCAACCGAGAAAAAATTCACCGCCACAACATTCAAAATATAAAACAACTAAAAATTTAATCACAAACATTACACAAAACCAAAACTTCAACTAAATTAAGTAGGAGGTAACCTACGGTTGCTAATGAGGCTTCCCACAGTTTAAATACTCATTAAGTTGGGTTTAGTAAGTTCATTTGGACTAAGTGAATCCAATAGAAAATAGTGATACCAGAACGAGGGAACCCTCATTACTCATTAAGTTGAGTTTAGTAAGTTCATTTGGACTAAGTGAATCTAATATAAAATAGTGGTGCCGGAACGTGTTGGGTTTAGTAAGTTCATTTGGACTAAGTGAATCCAATAGAAAATAGTGATGCCGGAACGAGAGTTGGGTTTAGTAAGTTCATTTGGACTAAGTGAATCCAATAGAAAATAGTGATGTCGGAACGAGTTAGTAAGTTCATTTGGACTAAGTGAATCCAATAGAAAATAGTGGTGCCGGAACGAGGGACCTGTAAGTTCATTTGAACTAAGTGAATCCAATAGAAAATAGTGATGCCGGAACGAGGGAACCGCAAACCATTTGGACTAAGTGAATCCAATAGAAAATAGTGATGCCGGAACGAGGGAACCGTAGGACCCATCATTTGGACTAAGTGAATCCAATAGAAAATAGTGATGCCGGAAAGAGGGAACCGTAGGATCCTAATTTTGGACTAAGTGAATCCAATAGAAAAAAGTGGTGCCGGAATGAGAGAACCGTAGGATCCTAACTCGACACTAAGTGAATCCAATAGAAAGTAGCGGTGTCGGAACGAGGGAACCGTAGGATCCTAACCGGTGTTCACCCATAACTTTAATATGCCCTCTATAAAATTTAAAGAACTTCAACCATAAGGCCACCTGATTTGATATTATAACAATAGTGATGCTGGAACGAGGGAACTGTAGGATCCTAACCGGTGTCGCTCTAATCAACTTTAATACGCTCTATAAAATTTAAAGAACTTCAACCATAGGGCCACCTGATTTGATATTATAACTTGACACGCTCATAAAATTTAAAGAACTTCAACCATAGGGCCACTTGATTTGATATTATAACTTGACACACTAGATATCTCAAACTCGTCGCAGCAGGAGCTTGGAGCTAGCATGGTGGGCAGCACGACCATCTTCAACAACTGTCGCGGCAAGGAGCTTGGAGCTAGCATGGTGGGCAGCACGGCCATCTTCAACAGCAAAACTTGTCTTCCCCAGCACTTCAACCATAGGGTCACCTGATTTGACATTATAACTTGACACACTAGAAAACTCAAACTCGTTGCGGCAAGGAGCTTGGAGCTAGCATGGTGGGCAGCACGACCATCTTCAACAGCAAAACCTGTTTTCCCCAGCTAAATGCTAGCATGGTGGGCAGCACAGCCATCTTCAACAGCAAAACCTGTCTTCCCCAGCTAAAACATACTTTTTTCCTTAGACTTAAACAACAAAGCCATAGGACTTTGAGGTTGCTTGCTTATGCAACGTAAATATAGACTTAAACAACAAAGCCATAGGACTTCAAGGTTGCTTGCTTATGCAACGTAAATCCTCATCTTATCTTTAGGACTTTGCAGACTTAAACAACAAAGCCATAGGACTTTGAGGTTGCTTGCTTATGCAACATAAATCCTCACAGAGCTTGGAGCTAGCATGGTGGGCAGCACGACCATCTTCAATAGCAAAACCTATCTTCCCCAGCTAAACCAATCTTCCTTCCTTAGATATCTTCAACAGCAAAACCTTTCTTCCCCAGCTAAACCAATCTTCCTTCCTTAGACTTAAACAGTGCCATAGGACTTCGAGGTTGCTTGCTTATGCAACGTAAATCCTCACCTTACCTTTAGGCCTTCGTATAGCCCTGCTATATAATATAAGCCCTAACTCGTCTTAGGATTCCGAGGTTGTCGTTTGTCATGACCTAAATCCTCACATCTTCCAAACTATTTGTGTGATCAATCACACGAATGTAAGCCCTAACTAATAAAATTGGCAGGATGAAACATCTAAATATTTCTCCTTAAATGTAAGCCCTAACTAATAAAATTGGTAGGATGAAACACCTAAATATTTCTCCTCAAAATTGAAGCCAAACATTAGGATAGCTTCAAGCCCTAACTAATAAAATTTGCAGGATGAAACACTTAAAATATTTCTCCTCAAAACTGAAGACCTAACTAATAAAATTGGCAGGATGAAACACCTAAATATTTCTCCTCAAAATTGAAGCCAAACATTATGATAGCTAATAAAATTGGTAGGATGAAACACCTAAATATTTCTCCTCAAAACTGAAGCCAAACATTAGAATTAAAATTGGCAGGATGAAACACCTAAATATTTCTCCTCAAAACTAAAGCCAAACATTAGGATGGCTTGAGAAGTCACCGAGGTTCGCCTCTGGATCCATGACATCCCTTAGTTCCTCTTCCTCTGGATTCTACAATAAAATGTTCCAAATTTGAACCAATCCCCTTTCACACCTCTATGTTTGATTTCGTTGAAGAGTCCTACCCTTTGAAATTCCTTGAGGATAATTTTTCTTGATTTTTATCGAGAGTCTTCTTAAGTGACTTTGGTCATTTAAGATATAACTAACTATAGGGACATGCCCTTATAGGAAGCATGCCCGAACCCAGCTTAATATAAACCCTATTTAATATTTTATATTAAATAGGGGAACTTGTCCGCAAATACAAAGGTTTTGCAGACCAAACGAACATCATACTTTCCTTAGTTTATTTGATCGAGCCTCATCCTTAATTCTTATGTTTATCCTTCAGGATAGATACAAGATTTGAGGTACAATGCTCTTTCCTTTTAAACTATAGAAAATATGGGGTCAGTTTGATTTCATACTTCAACGTCCTAAGTGGGCGACGGGATTTCGATTCCGGTGACCGACAGCTTCTTACAGGCACTCCCCACAAACCAACCCAAAATAACACCGTCAATTTGAAAAAATCGTCCCTAGCGCATCATGTGCCAGTTCTCTGGATTTTAGCGCATCATGCACTAGAATCCCAAAATTCGTTGTTTTGGCTCTAAATTCTCTTTTTGCCATTTTTTCTCCACATAACTAAAAATGATCTACCTGCAAAAAAACATGAAAACACCCTTCTTTAAATTTCAGTATCACCAAAAATAAGCATAAATAAGTACTTAAAACAGTATATTATTTTGGTGTATCATCCATTATTCTTTCTTCTTATTCTTTAGATAAATCAGAGGATGTTATTATATGTTATGTAGATGAATTCTCTAAATAAGTGTACTTCAAATAAGTAGGGAGCACTTTAATCGTAAGTTCATGAGGTTTTTCTATTGAAGGAATCAAAGATTTTTATTTTTCAGTAGTGTTCAAAATCTCAAAACTTTCCTGAACATAATTTAATTCCTTAGTATTTATCTCTTCTGATTTATCTTGCAAATTAATTTCATTTTCATCCTCCATTTCTCATTGATGTATTTTGACTTCATAGCTCTCTCTGAAATGACTATTAATTAAATAATCAATAGTATCCATTCTATAACATTTATTATGTTTTTTAATATCTGGGTACTCCATCAATTTTAACACATTAAAAGTAACTTTTTGGTCATTAACTCTCATATTCAACTCTCATTTTTGCACATCTATCATTGCTCATCCAGTGGATAGAAAAGGTCTCCCCAAAATGATAAGTATTTATTTATCTTCCTCCAGATCTAGAATAATAAGATCCACAGAAAAAATAAATTTAGCCACTTTTACAAGTACATCTTCTATGACCACCTTAGGATAAATAATACATCGATGAACTAACTAAAGGATTATAGTAGTGGGAGAAATATATCCTGAGCCTAATCTTCTGAATATAAACAATGACATGAGGTTAATGCTAGCTCTTAAATCACATAAAGCTTTTCTATTAAATTTATCACTAATTGCACATGGTATAGTGAAGCTACCGGGATCTTGAGTCTTTGAGGGAGCTTTTTTCTGAATTATTGCACTGCATTCTTCACTTAGTGCAACAATCTCATAATCTTAAAATTTCCTCTTTTTGATTAAAATTTCTTTCATAAATTTAGCATACTTGGCATTTGTTCCAAGGTTTCAGCAAAAAGAGTGTTAATCGTAAGATTTTTAAAAATCTAAAAAAATCTTGAAAATGGCTGACCAACTTCTGATGTCTAAGTCCTTGAGGAAATGGTGGTGGTGGTCTTTCTATATTAATCTTAGTTGGAGAGACAGGCTTTTCTACCTCCTTAGGAACAGTTTCTTCATGTGCTTCAGTTTCTTTTTTCTCCTTCTCAACTTTGATCTCCTTTTAAATTCCAACATTTAATTCCCTTCCAATCCTAAGTTGGATAGCTTTAACTTGCTCTTGCTCCTTGTTCTTTCCTTTAGAATTTATTTCATCATTACTAGGAAGCGTTCCTTGAGGCTTATTGCTAAGTGCATTAGCAATTTGTCTCAATTGATTCACAATCTTTCTTATGGCAACACTTTAACTTTATAACTGATTCCCCATCTGTAGCACCACTTCTTCTATGAAAAACTTCTTCTCCTTAAGTTGTTGGTTATCTATAAATCCTAGAGGATAAGAAGGTCTATAACTACCACTACCCTAGTTATTCTTGTTTCCCAATGGGTTTGCTTGATTGTTCCCCCATTGCTAATTTCCACCACCATAATTATTATTCTAGTTAAAGTTAGGGTGATTTTTCCAACCTGGGTTGTAATAGTTAAAATATGGATTATTGCATCGATTGTTAATTACATTTAAAGTCTTTGATGATGGTTGAGAATCAATCATCTGGCTTAATGAATTTTATTCTATCACATGAGGTGTTTGAAAGTTTATTCCAAATTGATCTAACTTCCTAGATATTGCAGTAACTTGAGATGCCAATATAGAAATAACACCATTATCATGAACACTGACTACTTTCTTAGGATTTACCCTTTTGTAGGGCCATTAAAAATCATTTATAGTCATCTCTTCAATTAATGCATAAGCTTCATCAAATTATTTTTACATTAATGATCCTCTAGATATAGCATCAATAATAGATCAAATGGTTCCTACTAACCCATGATAAAATTTTTGATTAAGACATGATGTGGACACTTTCTAAGGAGTTCCTTAAATTGTTCCCATGCTTCGTATATTGACTCACCTTCATACAGATTAAAAGAGGTAATATCATTTCTAAGCTTAGTAGTTTTTGAAGGTGGAAAATAATTAGCCAAGGATTTTTGTTCTAACTCCCCCCCAGTTCTAATAGATCTGGGTGCTAATGAATTTAACCACATCTTAGCTTTATCCTTTAAGGAAAATTCTATGTCTAACAACATTAGTTGATATGCCATCATATTTAAATGTAACACAAAATTCTAAAAAGCTTTTAAAGTGTAAGTTTGGATCCTCAGATGGTGTTCCCCCAAACTAATTGTTTTGTACAATTTGTATAATAACAAACTTAAGTTCAAATGAGTTAGCTACTAAAATAGTGGTTTATATACTTGAGTAAATTTTATCTTTTGTAAGGTTTGCATCACTTAAAGGTCCTGGTAAATCATGATGTTCATTTTCAATAGTTTAGTTATTTAAGTGATTTTGTGATGTGTTTGTCATTTCTTGAAAATTATGAAGTTCTTCTCATTTTTGCATTTTTCTAATAGTTCATTCTAACATAGAATCATAGGGCACCAAAACTTCAAATCTCGAACTACACATGCATAATTAAAATTCTAAAATTAAAAATCAAAACAAAACTCTTAAAATAAAACAATTTTTTAATTTTTTAATTTTTCAATTTCTTTTAGAATTTTAGAATTTTTCAATTTTTATATATTTTACATTTTATATTTTTAGAAAATAAATAAATACTCATAAAATAAAATACAATTCTCCCAAAATAAATCTACAGCCAAATAAAAATAAAAAAAATTCTTTGTCTGAAAATTTTGTTATTTTTCCCAATAACGACGCTAAAAAGTTGACCCAACCTGCAATTACATATTTATTTAAGTCCAAAAATATGACCAAAATGTTGACCTAATTTATATTCAATGTTATTAAATTTAGAATTTTTTATTAATAGTTTACACACTATGGGTATTACGCAAGTATACGTATTGTTTCAAGTAATATAGAGTTTTTCTTAAAAACCCCAGTATCGAACCCACGAGAAAAAAATGTTTTTAATATGCTAACTTAGAAATATTTTTACTTAAACTGTAAACTAAATTTGCAGTAGAATAATATCAAACTATTTGTAAAAGAGTGTAATTAAAATGACTACTTCTACTAAAAGTAAATGCAAAGTCTCTAAATTATAAATGTGTAAGGAAGTACATTTTTAAGAAAAAGTCTTTCCCCTTGCAAAGAGAGTGTAAATAAGTGCAGAAATCAAATGATTAAAGATTAAAATGAGGTATTGTGACAAATAGGAGCATACCTATTCTTTACCCCTTCCGAGCATAAAGAACATTGGTTCTTCTAAAGTTAGTTCCAGCTTGTGTGGTACTGTTGAGTAGATTCTAGCCTCTCACTTCTAGATTACCTACCATGCTCTCTCTATAAGACGTACCAGGGACCCTTACTTCTAAAGAACATTGGTTCTTCTTTGCCCGGATCTATGAGTCATTCAAGCAGATCACGGAGCAGCTCTTGTACGTTCCTCACATGCGTAGTCCTAGCAGTAAAAGACTGAGGTCTACCCGTTAGCCTACTGCAAGGTTAAGGTACTTACGCTTCGTGTTGCAGATTGTTGAGTTTTTCTAAGACTCCTAAGGGGTTCTAAATATGGTGCTTGATAGGGATGTATCAGAGCTAGGTTTTGTTCCATTCACTACCACTTCTATAGCATCTCTGGCTGTAGAACCTTCATGTTGATGTAATGAAAAAGAAAGATTTATTTACTTATTGATACACCTAAAAAAGAATCAATTTTTCATATACTTTTAATGCCTATATTTGGTGATTTTCAATGATATTGCACTTTAAAGGAAAGTATTTTGTATAATTTTGGTTTTAAGGACAAGAAATAGAGTTTTGGAGAAAAATAAGCAAAAATGATGCAATTTTGAGCAAAAACGAGCAAGAAAGGAAATTCTATCCGGACACATTTTGATGTCTTTCAATGCTTAATCTCTTTTACACTTCTCACACATTTTTGAATAAAATTACACTTTGAAGGAAGGTTTTTTTATGTTTATTTTGTAGGTCTATCTGTTAGTAATGCAACAAAACTGAAGAGGGACAAAACAAAGCTAAAATGGAGCCAAACAAAGCAAAATAGTAGAGCTGCGCAGGGTGGGCGCCGATGGCGCCAGAACCGGCGCCGACCATGCCAGAGAGCAGAAAAAGAAACCAAAATGGAGCCGACAGAGCCCAAAACGGTGCATATAGTGCCCGAGACGATTTGTACGCGATCCTTGGAAAATTTCTAGAAGATTCAATGTATTTGAACGCTTTTTGGAAGGTTCTTGAGGCATCTATGGGAAATTCATCCCTATACTATAATAAAGTGGTTTTATGTCAGAAAAGGTGGTGTGTGTGGGTGAGAAATTGTGGAAATATTTAGAGATCTTAGAATATGAGTAGAAATGTTGATTTTTACCTTTTTAGAGAGATCGGTGAGGGGATTTCGAGAGAATCTGTAAGAGAATGTTCTGGCATTGCATGGATCTGCGAGAGACTTTGTGGGAGAGATTTTCATCTTTCTTTCAAGGGGAAAAAGCTAAGTATTGTGTTCTTCATTGTCTTATGATTTTGTAAACACTTATCTAATGGACTTCCTTTGATTTAATGAAGTTTATTGTTGTGTTTTCTTCGTGTTTTGTGATGTGTTTCTCTTACTCTTTCTTCTATTTTAGAAATAGTGGCATGAGAAGATTATGTCGTTATTTTCCTTTTACTTTTTTTTTTACAATAAGTAGGATTCATGTTTAGGATATTGGGATGCATGCTAGAAGAAGTTTTAACTATAAATTGTGATGGTTTTTCAACTCCAAGATAATATAAATGTGCCAATATTAAATTGTAAAATAAATTGTGATGATTTTTCAACTCCGAAAACTTTTCGATCTGGTCAATTGAATTGTTAAAATATGTTGTGAAACATATGATCCGGGAAATGAAATATGAGTTCTACAACAGAGTGAGAATCACATTTAAGTCCATGAAAGAGTATTTTTTTATGGGACTAAGTGCAAATAAATAGGGAAATATACTTTGTTGGGTGTAGAATTGGAGATTTCTAGGGTGACAGACTAAAAATCCCCAATTCAATCTTAGTGTTTAAAAAATAAAGCGAGAGTTAGCCTTCAGGGAAAGGGAAGTGGGAGTTTTGGAGTGCGAGTCAGTATCCTCCTAGCATAGCCACGGATTTAGAGACTAAACCTAAGATTAACAAATTATTTTCTATAACACTGAATCAGGGTAGAGAATTAAAATTACTCTTATTTGGCATATACAATATTTAATGTATGTATCTCATTCCTTTGTATTATCCAATTTACTACATAAGAATAGTAGTTCTTAACATCTTAAAGTTTTCCAAACCAACTCATCAAAAAAGGGTTTTCTTTAGAACTAATATTTATATTTAGGAATAGTTACAATCCTAACATTTAACATTCACATTTAAGAGTAGTTGCTAGATAAAACACTATTTTAATTGACATTCCAAACTAAGTTTAATAGTAGTAGACTGAAATTTGATTAAGGACATCTTTCCTCGCTTTCTCGTGGGATAGTTATTCAGAGCTTAATCAGAAAGTCATATATTACTTGAAGTGATACGTGCACTTGTGTAGAACCCATAATGTGTGAACTATTTTCTATGTTTCATTATATTTCAATTTTGTATGTTAGCTGCTAAATATAAATTGGGTCAATTTTTTTGCCTTCTTTTGAAAGCTAAATTATTGCGTAATTACGGGTTGAGTCAAGTTTTTGGCATCGTCTCACGGGAATTGAATTGACATAAAACACGCAGAAAAACAACACACACTAGGGGCGCATCAAGTTTTAGGTGCCTTTGTCAGGGAAACTTCTGTAAGAACTTTAAGAGAATTTTAATTGAAATAATTTGGCTTAGACCTGGAAATTTGTAGTTACATAAAAACTATTTTTGTGTGAAAAGTGTTTTTTGCATGAAAAAGGGTTGTGAAAAAACTGCTTGTGTAAAAAATAAGGTGTTTGTGAAAATATTTTGTTGTGTTGAATATATGTTTTGTTTTATTTGTTTAATTGTTAATGTATTGTTTGTTGTGTTGCTTATGCAAAATAAAGGATCCGTAGAACTTGTGTCTTATGATCCTATGTTAGAAAGAAGGAAAAAAATAAAAAATATAAAGGATTTGAAAAACTAGAAATGGAAATGGAAAACATTCAAAATAATAACTTGGAAAATCATCATAAATCTTTAAGGGATTATATAAATCCTACGACGAATGAAATTCACTTAAGTATACAAACCCCTATTGTAGAAGCTGACTAATTTGAACTAAATCTGGAGATTATCTAGCTGGTGCAGAACAACCACTTTGGGAGAACTTCTTCAGAGGATCTCTATTTACACTTATCCAGTTTTCTAGAACTTTATGTACATTTTGTTATAATGGCATGCCAGATGATACATTGACCTAAGGATTTTTCCTTTCTCACTAAGGGATAAGGCTAAAATGTGGTTATACTCATTAGCACCCAGCTCTAATAAAAATTGGGAGGAGTTAACTCATAAATTCTTAGCTAAGTATTTTCCACCTTCAAGGACTACTAAACTTAGAAACGATATTATCTCATTTTTATGTATAAAGGCAAATCAATATACAAAGCTTGTGAAAGATTTAAGGACCTCCTAAGAAAGTGTCCACACCATGCTCTGCCCGATTGATTAATCATTCAAACTTTTTACAATGCGTTAATAGAATCTCTTAGGTTTACAATTGAGGCTGTCGCTGGGAACTCCGAAGAACATGTTTCTAAGGATTTGGAAAAATTAATATCTCCAACTAAATTCAATTTAGAAAGACCACCATCTCCATTTCCTTAAAGACTTAGACAACAAGAGTTGGATAAACAATTTTCAAAGTTCATGGAAGTACTTAAGAAGTTAATGATAAATATTCATTTCATTGAAGCTTTATAACAGATGCCAAGTTATGCAAAATTTACAAAGGAGATATTAAACAAGAAAAGGAAATTTTGGGATTACGAGACAATTGTACTAAGTGAGGAGTACAACACTATATTTGAGAAAAAGCTTCCTCAGAAACTTAAAGATTCTTATAGCTTTACAATTCCTTATGCTATTGGAGAAAGATTACATGGAAAAGCTTTATGTGATTTAGAAGCGAGCGTTAATGTGATGCCTCTATCTATATTTAGAAGGTTAGGTTTAGCCAATATTTCTCTCACTACTATAACCCTTCAGTTAGATAATCGATCTATCATTTATCCAAAAGGGGTTACAGAAGACGTGCTTGTTAAAGTGGATAAATTTATCTTTCCTATAGACTTTATTATATTAGATATGGAGGAAGATAAAGAAAATCACATGTTTTGGGGAAACCTTTTCTTATTACTGGACAAGCTATGATATATGTGTAAAAAAAAGTTGACTATGAATATTAATGACTTTATAGGAATCTCTGGATCTGAAAAAGATTGGGTGATTGATCAAGGATTACTTAAATGGAATTTTGATCTAGGTGGAGTCATTTGTCACATTGACGACTTTAAACAAAGCGCTTTATGGGAGGCAACCCATATTTATTAGTGTGGTTTGATTTAGTGTGCTTGAGAGTTATGATTGTTAGTGTTGTATTGTGTTTATTTTAGTGTGGATTGATTAGTTTGATTGATTTTTAGATTGTTAGTGATTTGATTTGCTTTTTTTTGTGTCATGAAGGAAGTGATTTCTTAACTTCTTATTATGGTTAGACTTGTATGTTCTCTTGTAGTAGTTGGATTGACGAGTCTACTACAACTCAGGTCTCACCTAGACTTGAGTTTTACAAGTAACAGCATGAATTTTAACAGTGACAATTCCATCTCAATTTTGTTAATTCTTTTCTTTGACTTTGTTTTCATTTGATAGGAGTAGCTAACCTATTTAAGGAGTAACATGTGGATGATTTTACTCTATCCTTATAACTACTAGAGGTGCTTAACTAATTGGACATGGTAACACCTGAGGTTGGAGTTCGCGACCCAATGTTTCAGGGAAAATCTTATCTTTGGTATTATACTCTATAAAATCATTTAAAATATACCTTATTTATATGTGTAGTGATTCCATTAGAAATTGGAAGTAAATTAGTAAGATGCGATGAGATGGAGGAAGAACTGACCTCATATATCTTGTTTGTTTGTTTGTGTTTATGTTACAATTTTATAAGACTTGAAGTGCATTTTTATATTCCAATGTTGATACATGTTGTGCTAGTTAGACGTTTGTTTAGTTAATTTCATTATGGCATGTTTATTTTAGATTTACTTTCTACTACATGTTTTCTATCTTGATAAATAATTGTAGATGTTTTTTTATAGACATTTGTGATAGATAGAATTTCTGAACTATTTATTTTCTTACTATATATTTTTTACTAAATACTATACAATTTAAAAATCAAGTTTAGGGGTAGGAAGAAAAGTAAAATTTTATATTGAGTATACTTCCTTTTAGTTTAATATTATTACAAGCATGTTTTAGGCTAGATTTACTTTCTCCTACAGTCTTTCTATCATGACTATGCATGTATATGATTTTGATAGGATGTTGCAGTATTAAGTATATTCAACTTTTACTTTGTCTTGCTACTACATTTTATGGAATCGATTACAAAATATTTAAAAATTTAAGTTTGGGAGAAGAAATTTTTTTTAAAAACAAAGAAGCTAAATTTTATTTGTCCTCAACTAGCTATATTTTCAAAATTTAATTTGACAGTGCCTTTGGTTTAGAGGCTAACTTTTGATAACTATAATTGTGTTTCTAAATATATAGTAGACTTATGTAAAAATTTTCAATAATGAAAGTTGATTCTAGAGTTAAGATATTTGGTACAAAGGATAAGACTATGCTTTTTCTATTTAAAGTAAATAAAATTGTATTTTTGAAGTCTTAAGAATCGTAGAGTTTCATGTAAGAAGAAATGAATGAGGCTTTATGAAAAATCTTCAAAGCTAATATGAATTTATAAAGTGAAGGTATGTGAAAAGTTTTTAACTTTAAGAAGAGGATAGTGAAGTTCAAAATTATTAAAAACTATCCAGATATAGTAATCCTCACATAAAAAAGAAGAAAAAAAAGAAAGGATTAAAAATTATCCTAAAAGAAAAAAAAAAGAAAAGAAAAGTATGTGAGGGATGTCTAATCAAAAATTGGCTTCACTTGAATTAAATTGAGGAATAAGACTTTATTACATTTTCTAAACTTGTATTTGAGTATTAGTATCCTTACTAATAAATTTCTCATGAAGTTCTTTTTCATATGGGTTTCAAAGTGGCTTTAATATGACAAAGTGCAATTCTTCTTGAAAAGAATAAAGAATCAGAAATCTTAGACTTGACTACTAGATGTTCTTATACTTTTAGTTTTAACTTAAGTTGTTAAAAATTTTTCTTAAGTTGTACTGTTATATTTAGTAGACCAAATTATATAAATTTAGAAGTTAAACTCTCTACCATTAGTCATAAATTTTATGTATTAAATGTGTTACTTGACGACAAGTAACATTTAAGTTTGGGGGATTTTGATACACCTAAAAGAGGTTCAATTTTTCATATGCTTTTAATTCCTATATTTGGTGATTTTCAATGATATTGCACTTTAAAGGAAGGTATTTTGTATATTTTTTGTTTTAGGGACAAGAAATGGATTTTTGGAGAAAAAGAAGCAAAACGGTGCAATTTGGAGCAAAAACGAGCAAGAAAGAAAATTCTGTCTTGACACATTTCAATGTTTTTCTATGCTTAATCTCTTTTACACTTCTCATATACTTTTGAATGAAATTACACTTTAAATGAAGGTTATTTTTATGCTTATTTTGTAGGTCTATCTGTTAGGAACGCAACACAACTAAAATGGGATGAAACGGAGCCAAACGAAGTAAAATGGTGAGGCTGCGCATGATGGGCGCTGACGACACCATACCGGCGCTGACAGCACCAAAGAGAAGAAAACGACGCCGACAGCGCTAAAAACGGTGCCGAGAGCACCCAAAACGGCGCTGACAACGCCCAAAATGGCGCCGACAGCTTTCGAGATGGTTTGGACGCGATCTTGGGCAAATTTCTAGAAGATTCAATGTATTTGGATGCTTTTTGGAAGGTTGCTTGAGGCATCTCTTGGGAAATTCATCCCCACACTATAATAGAGTTCTTTTATGTCATAAAAGGTGGTGTGAGTGAGTGATAAAATGTGGAGGATGTTTAGAATCTTAGAATAGGAGTAGAAATGTAGATTTCTAGCTTTTTGGAGAGTTTGGTGAGGGAATTTTGAGAGAATCTGTAAGGGAATGTTCTAGTATTGCATGGATCGGCGGGTGACTTTGTGGGATAGATTTTCATCTTTATTTCAAGTGGAAAAAGCTAAGTATTGTGTTCTTCATTATCTTATGATTTTTAAAGCACTTATCAAGTGGATTTTCTTTGATTTAATGAAGTTTTTCGTTGTGTTTTCTTCGTGTTTTGTGATGTGTTTCTCTTACTCTTTTCTTTTCTGAAAATAGTGGCATGAGAAAATTATATCGTTATTTTCCTTTCAATTTTCTTTTGCAATGAGTAGGATTCATGTTTAGGATATTGGGATGCATGCTAGAAGAAGTTATAATTATAAATTGTGATGGTTTTTCAACTCCGCTTTTAATTTAGTTTTCAAATGTGGCATAATTAAAATATAAAATAAATTGTGATGATTTTTCAACTCCGAACTTAATTTAGTTTTTAATCTGACCAATTGAATTGTTAAAATATGTTGTGAAACATATGATCCTGGAAATGGAGTATGAGAATCACATTTAAGTCCATGAAGGAGTATTTTGTTCATGGGATTACAGGCAAATAAATAGGGAAATATACCTTGTTGGGTGTAGAATTGAAGACTTCTAGAGTGACAAACTAAAAATCCCAAATTCAATCTTAGTGTTTAAAAATTAAAGCGAGATTTAGCCTTCAGAGGAAGGAAAAGGGAGCTCTAGAGTGGGAGCCAGTATCCTCCTAGCCTAGCCACAGATTTAGGGACTAAACCTAAGATTAACCAAGGATTTTCTATAACACTGAATCAAGGTAGAGAATTAAAATTATTCCTATTTGGCACATACAAAATTTAATGAATCTCATTCCTTTACATTTTCAAATTCACTACATAAGAATAGTAATTTTTAACATTTTAAAATTCTCCAAACCAACTCATCCAAAAAGGGTTATCTTTAGAATTAATATTTACATTTAGAAATAGTTACTGTACTTACATTTAATATTCACATTTAGGAGTAGTTGCTAGATAAAATACCATTTGAATTGACATTCCAAACTAAAGACTAATAGTAGTAGACTGGATTTTCACTAAGGACATCTTTCCTCACTTTCTCGTAGGATCGATATTCAGGGCTTAATCAGAAAGTCCTATATTACTTGAAGTGATACGTGCACTTGCGTAGAACCTATAGTGTGTGAATTATTTGCTATTTTTCATAATATTTTAATTTTGCATATTAGCTGCTACATATAAATTGGGTCAAGCTTTTGGCCATCTTTTGAAAGCTAAATTACTACGTAATTACAGGTCGAGTCAAGTTTCTGACACCGTCTTAGGGGAATTGAATTAACATAAAACACACAGAAAAACAACAAGCACTGGGGGCGCATCACTTATTGCATGCATACTTTAAGTAAATATTTTGTGCTTACTATTTTTGGTTGTGAAGAGAGATCTGAGGTGTACCCCCACTAATACTCCTCTCACTTATACTTAAGAAAGGTTTATTGGCCATCCAAAATGAAGTGGGTTCAAAAGTTTTAGACAACAGTATCACTTGTAGTTCTAGCTCTAATTTATAAGGCTGTGGTTTGAGTCCCATGACATATGACAGCGACTTTATATATGCTTATAAATTCAAGAATTTGATATTGCTACTACAAGATTTAAATCCCCGGCAACTGCCAAAAACTTGACAACAGTTATAGATTTGATAAAGATGTGTATAAAATATTCAATAATTGTAAATTCACACTTAACAACACAAGTATACGTATCGCTCAAGTAATACAAGGCTCTAATGGAGTCCTGAATATAGATCCCACAAAGAGTAATATTAGACGCTACGAACTAAAATTTAAAAAATAAATACTTAATCACAACAATATAGTTCAAATTGCATATTTGTCACTAATAAAAAATTGAAATAAAAATGTAATTTTAATAAACTCATAATTAATTAATTCTACTAATAAAGTTTCTAATGTGAAGTTCAATATATAAGAAAACATCATTCTCCTTGTCAAGAAATTTAAGTGAGTGGATAAATTGAACCAGTTCAAATTACATTGTGCCAAATAGGAGCATACCTATTCCTTACCCTTTGAACCAAACATAAAGAATATTGACTAATCCTATGCTTGGTTACTGAATCTGCGGCTAGGCTGGGAGGATATCGGCTCTCACTTCAAAGCTCCCACATTCCCCTCGCCTGAGGGCTAACATCTACACTTCAGCACTCAAACAATAGGACCAAATTGAGGATTTTAGTCTGTCACTCTAAAATCTCCAATTCTACGCCCGATAATTTTTATTTCCCTATTTATTTGCATCTAACTTTCAAGGACTTTGACCTCCCTAAATCTTGGATGTAATCTTCACTATAGTTGTAAAACTCAACATATTTTAACAAATCAATTGGCCAGATTGAAAGTAAATTAAGATTGAAGTGAAAAGATCATCATAACTTCTTTAACATTCTCATGACACAACCAACTCAAATCATCATTTCACAAAATCTCAAGACAAGGAGAAAGACAGAGAAAACTACTCAGAACTCATAGAGAAAATACGACAAAACTTGGAATTTATATATAAAAGCAAAGTCATACTAACTTCAATAAGTAAATACCACTTATCTCTAATTCCTCCCCAAGAAAACTCCTCGAAGTTCCTCTGAATCTCTTTCTATCTTTACAGCACACAAAATTCTCCTTCAAAGCTGCAAGGAGGAAGAAATCTCTCACTTTCCTTCCACTCTTACAATCTCTAGAAGAATTTCTCAAAATACTAACCCTAAATTACACTCTCTACACTCTAATGGACACGTGTGGACACCCCCCTCTCTGCCCCCAAATTGTTTATTTTAAAGTTGTAGAAAAGTTTTCAAGAGTTGCCCAAGCGTCCCTTTAAAAATTGTCCACATTCAATGCAACTGTGGAGAGAACCAACGTGCTCGCCGTCGGTGGCCTCGATAGCGCCGTCGGTGGCCTTGTAGAATATTTAATTCTGAACTCTCGGGAAAAACCCGTCGTCGGTGCCGTCAAGCTCGCCGTCAGCACCCAAGATCAAATCTTCTTATTTTGGTCATTTTTGCTCCAAATTCGCTCTTTTTTTCATCTTTTTGCTCCAATGACCATAATTCAACAGACATGCAGAAAAACATCAAAAATGCCTTTCTTTAAAGTGCAATATCTTCAAAATCAGTGTAAAATAAGTATAAAAATCTCAACATATTTTTCTTTTGTCAAAATCCCCCAAACTTAACTATTACTTATCCTCAAGTAATTTTAGTACTACATAAAAGTTATGATCTACTGTGATAAAGTTTTAATTCAGAAATACTATAAGTTTGATTTAAGTAAATACCATACTGAAATTTTCAAAAAAAAATCATGTAATTAAATTAACTCTGTCGGTACAAGACTATCTAGTCATCAAGTTTAAGAGTTCTAGTTTTGTATTCATTTCAGGAATGATTATATGTTGTAATATCAAGTCACTTAAGATATTCAAATGATAGGAACTTCATGAGAACATTGGTAAAAGATGTTATTCCATAAATATAAGTTCAGGAATGTATTTAGGTTTTCCCTTTAGGTAGTTCCAAGTGAAGCCAATTTTTTATCAGACATCTCCTCAAACTTCTCCTCACTTATGTATTTTTTTTATTTGGATTGCTTTCAATTCTACATATTTTTCTTTTCTTTTTCGAGATTGTTGTCAATCCTTTCTTTTTCTTTTTCAAGTGAAGATTACTATATCTAAATAACTTTTAATAATTTTGAACTTCACTTTTCTTTCCCTAAATTTGAAACTCAAAGCATTCCTTTACCATATAAGTATTTTATACATTTTACATCATTGAGCCTCAATCTTTTCTTCTCAAATGAATTTCTAAGATCCTTAATATTTCAAAATATAGTTTTATTTACTGTAAATAGTTAACTGTAGTCTTATTCTCATATACTAAATATCTTAATCTACAAAATTAATTTTCCTTACAAAAATTTTCCTTTAAATCTATCATAATATTTAAATATCTACAAAATATAGTTATCTGAATTAAATTCAATTCTTTAAATCTACCATAATATTTAAATAGTTACAAAAATATAGTTACAGAATTAAATTCACTATATAGATCATATTAATAATTTTTGAAAATATTTAAATTGAGAACATATAATAGTTAATCTTTTTCTTTCCTCCCTAAATAATTTTTTAAAATATTGAAATAGAGGACATCTAATAGTTAATTTTTTTCTTCCCTCCAATATTTAAATAGTTATAAAAATATAGTTACCTGAATTAAATTCAATACATGAAATCATATAATTTTTGAAAATATTGAAATAGAGGACATCTAATAGTTAATCTTTTTCTTCCCTCCCCAAACATAAATTTTAAAAATATTTAAATTGAGAACATCTAATAGTTAATCTTTTTCTTCCCTCCCCCAAACTTGCATTTTTAAATATTTTGCAATTAATTCCGAAAATATTTAAATTGAGAACATATAATAGTTAATCTTTTTCTTCCCTCCCCCAAACTTAAAATTTTTAATATGGAATGATACAAGTGGAAAGAAAAATTGTAATTATAAATCATACCTCAGTAATTTAGGCATTTTCATCATTCTAAATTTTTTTTTTGCAGTCCCTTCTTAAAATTTTTACTTTAACTGGTCTATAATATTAGAAGCTTTCTATACATATAAATCATTAGAGAATTTGTTGGGTAATGAAATTTTAAAATAAGTACAAAACTAAATATTATACAAACACAATATTTCACTAACACATCACAATACTAAATAAAAACAATTACAAATACATCATAATGCAAAAAAAATCACATCACATTACAATTTTACAAAGTACTAATCAAAGTTTATTATAACTACACATGCAAATTTCAAACTACAACACTAAAAATTTATGACAATAATTAAAAATTATCTAACTACAAACATAAAATAAAATATAGAATAAAATGAAAGTACAAACAAACATACATCTATCTCTATCACAAAATCACAAAACAAAAGTACATCAATCACTATCATATATCAAAATCCCATACTATATCCTCGTCTCCCTGGTCAGCAGGTGGATTGGGCTGATACTGAGTATAGCACGGGCATTCAGGAAAAGTAACATCAGGGTCACCTCTGCAGTGTCAGGCCTGAGGATCACAGTAAGTTATCTCGAAGTTAGATTGTCTTTGTAGGTACTCACTATCATAATCATGTCTACGTTATAATCCCCCAATTCTTTCATTTATTTTCTTTATACTCTTCTGCTACAAGGTTAACTCATTCATTAAATCATGAAGGGTAGGGGAACTAGAGGAAGGAATGTCATAACTGGTAGAGGGGATATCTCTACTAGTAGAAGGTTCTTTACTCCTACTTCAAGATCTCCATCCTTCATGGGATTCAAATGTCTTTATATTAGCTTTACTAATGGGTTTCATAGGGTAAACCCATTCTTCATCATCTCCAGCTTCAACTCTAAAAAGTTGGCAAAGTGCATAAATGAGGCTAGGATGTTCCGAACCTCCACTTGATTCACTCCTTGCGATGGTCAACTCTATTGAATTAAATAGCCTGAGTCTAGGAAAAAATCCACCGTCGGCTGTGTCGATGGCACCGCGACGAGATTTCAAAATTGGTTCAATTTCTAGATTTTTTGGATTTTGATCAATTTCAAGCCTTGTCGACATCCGTTCAATCATTCTAAACATAAGTTTTAAGTGATTAAATGATGTACTAACACAAATAAACTTTCACAAGACAAAACATCATAATTATATATAAAATCTAAGGGATACAATACACGTTACACAAAACACATAAGTTTGGTATTTTCTCAACCTCAATAGATCAATGAAGCGTCGCAATTCAAGCCACAACACTCTAAACACTGAAAACAAATATTTTATGCTCAATCTCAACTATACTGAGATCTAAAAGCAAAATTGAAAGTAAAGCAAATACATAAGTTCAAATCAAATCACATAAATAGCCATATAGGTAGTAGAGTAAATATACTACTCTGATTCAGTGCTTGTTTCTCCTCTGATATCGCCCATTGATTGAACATGAACGAAGAGCTTATAGAAGGGTCGATATGGGAATTCTTCACTAGTGTCCTCTTCTATCAATCCCATCTTTCTCATCAATCATATCAAACTTCCTTTGATATGTCTAGAGTGATCAAAATGCTCTTTCATCCTTCAGCTAGATGATAACAAATTTTAGAGATATTGTTAATTGTATTCATAATGTTTTGTACCTCTTTCTCCAGTTTCTTGATTCTGCGCAGGATCACTAGTGTCTTGTCCGGAATTAGAGGCTGAATAGGTAGTGAATTCTGAGACGATTGATCGACAATAATATTCATATCACTCTCATCTTCATTGGCTGGGAACTTCTCGGTTAGGTCTAAATGCTTCCAAGGTAGAAGTACCTTTTTCCATTTCTCATAAGATACTTGGAACTGATTGTAGAGTAAGAAAATTATTGAAGGATGTCCAAGCCCATAAGTTGATCCATGAACGATTAGGCTTAAAATAAACTTCACAATTATCGATCCAATATCAATTGGTAGTCTCATTTGAATACATTAATTCAGAATAGCACTTTCTTTGTTAACTTTACTGATCCTCATTGTCGATAATAGTTTTGTAGAAATGAAGAAGTGCCAGTGTTTAGAAACGGGGTTTAGAAGTGTAGCAGAGAAACTAACATACTCGTTTTCTCTCATTTCCCAGTATTCAGTCTCGTCCGTCAAAAATTGGTAGATCTCATTCATCGGATTTCTTGTCAGGAAGAAGTTGGAATAATAGCACACAGGAACATTCTCGATCATATATAGCTCATTAATCCATGCAGAAGTAAAAGTTATCCATCTGCCTTGCACATAGACGACTCTCTGGTTGATTCCATGCAAATTAGCATAAAACTCCTTTACCATAGGAACGACTACGGCGGCAGTAGTGTGGCACAACAATTCCCATCATCGTCGCATAATCATCTCTTCAATTACTATCGAAGGATTGTTCAATCCCCGATTCACGAATCATCTTCCTTTGATTAATCCCCTCTTTGTCAGCACCTTGTTGAAGATTCGTTGCACCTCGAAACTAACAAACTTTCTCCGGTTGAACACTCGAAATCTAGGGTTTTCAGTGGAATTGGAAGCCATGGGGATAAATTTGGTGGAGTTTCAATTTATTTTTGGGTACTATGATTTTAAGAACTGAGTTTGGAAGTTTATAGGGAGTAAATCTCGCTTAAAACCACCAAAAACTGACATTTCAAACTCCGGAAACCGTCATCTCGTCGTTCTTACTATCGGCGACGTCGATGGCACCGTTGGCAAGCCTTGAAAATTAATTGTCTGGACTATCGGGAGAAACCCGCTGTCGGCGACGTCGAGCCCGTCGTCGGCGCCCAAGGCAAAAATTTCACATTTTTGCTCTGGTCCAAATGTGTTCTAATTTTCTCAATGGATCCAATTTTTATGATGATTCGAGGGTAAATATGAGTTGTAGAGTTCAATACTACCATAAACTAACGATAATTTCAAATAAAAACACTATAATTGCAATAAAAATAAAGATAACTATGGGTTGCTTCTCATAAAGCGCTTGGTTTAACGTCGTCAGCCTGACCTATTCAGATATTATTCAGGTTACCTGACCATTAAAACTTCTTTAAACTTTGTTCTTTTACCCTCAAAATACGGCTATTCCCAGTCTTTTGATCTTCAATTTCAACAGCTCCATAAGTATAAACTCGAGTCACAGTAATGGGTCCTAACTAATGAGACTTCAATTTCCTGGGGAATAACTTCAGCCTTGTATTGTAAAGCAAAACTACTTGTCTTGGTTCAAAGTTTTTCTGGTTAATCTTCTGATCATGCCATAACTCTAGTTTCTCCTTATAAATTTTGTCGTTATCATAAGACTCATTTCTTAATTCTTTCAATTCATTCATTTGTAACAACTCTTCTCACCAACATCTTTCAAATTATAATTGAATTCTGCCCAATATGTTTTATGCTCCAATTCTACTGTTAAGTGATAAGTCTTTCCAAAAATCAGCCTGTAAGGAGTCATTCCAATAGGAGTAATATAAGCAGTCCTGTAAACCCATAATGCAGTATCCAGTTTTGTAGACCAATCTACTCTACCAGGGTTTACAGTCTTCTCTAGTATTTGTTTAATCTCTCTATTAGAAACTTCAGCTAACTCACTGGTCTGAGGGTGATAGGAAGTAAAGATTCTATGAATAACATTAAACTTTTCTGTCAATCTCTGAATGTATTTATTACTGAAATGGGATCCTCCGTCAGTGATAATCACTCTCAACATTCCGTATCTAGTGAAAATGTTTTTCATTAAAAATCTTGAAACACTTTTAGCCTCACAACGAGGTAAAGCTTTTGCTTCAATCCACTTTGAAACATGGTCCCATAAGATCTAATCCCTAAACATCAAAGATCTCAACTTCTAACATGAAATTCAGAGGCATTTCATTTCAGTCTACTGCAATTAATATATATAAGTTCCCAAATGAAGGAATAATTGGTCCCATAAAATCTAGACTGCAATTAATATGTATAAGTTCCCAAATGAAGGAATAAATGGTCCCATGAAATCTAATTTTAGAAACGTAGTCTACTGCAATTAATATATATGTAAGTTTCCAAATGAAGGAATAAATGGTCCCATAAAATCTAATCCCTAAACATCAAAGATCTCAACTTCTAACATGAAATTCAGAGGCATTTCATTTCTTCTAGATATACTGCCTACTTGTTGGCATCAATCACAAGTTTTTTATGTATCTGTAAACATCTCTAAAGAGAGTAGGCAAATAAAATCCAGCTTGTAAAATTTTATAAGCAGTTTTATCAGTTTCAAAATATCCTCCAAATTCAGAATCATGCATTTCTGAATAATTAGTTCAGTTTCTTCATAAGGTACACATCTTCTCATAATAATATCCTTGCATTGTTTATATAAATAAGGCTCATCCCAAAAATATGCTTTCACATCATGAATGAATATTTTTTGTTGTTGCAATGTCAGCATAGGTGGCAAAATACCACTTATAATAATTAATAATATCAGCATACCGTGGTATTTTCCACTCATTAATATTATAGAAGTTCATCAGGGAAACTGTCTGTAATTTCATTGTTAGTGTCAGATAATTCATGATTTTCTAATATTCATCAGGGAAACTGTCTGTAATTTCATTGTCAGTGTCAGATAATTCATGATTTTCTAATCATGCATCAGGGAAACTGTCTGTAATTTCATTGTCAGTGTCGAATAATTCTTGATTTTCTAATCTCAATTAACAATATCAGCATACCATGGTATTTTCCGCTCATTAATATTATAAAGTTGTTCATCAAATAATTAACAATATCAGCATACCATGGTATTTTCCACTCATTAATATTATAGAGTTGTTCATCAGGGAAACTGTCTGTAATCTCATTATTGGTGTCAGATAATTCATGATATTCTAATCTCGACAAATGATCAGCAATTTGATTATCAGTTTCCTTTCTGGGGTGTCAAATAATTCATGATTTTCTAATCTTGACAAATGATCAACAATTTGATTATCAGTTCCCTTTCTATCAATAATTATAATTCTTGATTTTCTAATCTTGACAAATGATCAGCAATTTGATTATCAGTTCTCTTTCTATTATTATAAATTTGTTCATTCGAGAAATTGTCTGTAATTTCATTGTCAGTGTCAGATAATCCTGATTTTCTAATCTTGACAAATGATCAACAATTTGATTATCAGTTCCCTTTCTATCAATAACATAATCAGCAATTTGATTATCAGTTCCCTTTCTATCAATAACCACAAAATCAAATTCTTGCATCAATAGCAATTTGATTATCAGTTCCCTTTCTATCAATAACCACAAGATCAAATTCTTGCATCAAAAGAATCCATCTAATCAACCTTGTGTCTGTAATTTTATTGTCGGTGTCAGATAATTCATGATTTTCTAATCTCGACAAATGATCAAATTATCAGTTCCCTTTCTATCAATAACCACAAGATCAAATTCTTGCATCAATAGTATCCATCTTATCAGTTCCCTTTCTATCAATAACCACAAGATCAAATTCTTGCATCAAAAGTATCAATCTAATCAGTTCCCTTTCTATCAATAACCACAAGATCAAATTCTTGCATCAAAAGTATCCATCTAATCAACATATCAATAACCACAAGATCAAATTCTTGCATCAAAAGTATCCATCTAATCAACCTTAGTTTGAATCAATAACCACAAGATCAAATTCTTGCATCAAAAGTATCCATCTAATTAACCTTGGTTTGCAAGATCAAATTCTTGCATCAATAGTATCCATCTAATCAACCTTGGTTTAGCATCCTTCTTTCGCATCAACAAATTCTTGCATCAAAAGTATCCATCTAATCAACCTTGGTTTGACATCCTTCTTTTGCATAAGAACAAATGATCAATAATTTGATTATCAGTTCCCTTTCTATCAATAACCACAAAATCAAATTCTTTCAAAAGTATCCATCTAATCAACCTTGGTTTGGCATCCTTCTTTTGCATCAGATATTTAATAGTAATCCATCTAATTAACCTTGGTTTGGCATCCTTCTTTTGCATCAGATATTTAATAGCAGAGTGACCAATCTAATTAACCTTGGTTTGACATCCTTCTTTTGCATCAGATATTTAATAGTAGAGTGATCAATGTGCACAACACATTTATTCCCAATTAAATAATATCTAAGTTTGTCAAAAGCATACACAATAGCCAGACAGTAACAGTGTAGTTAATTTGAGCATCGTTAAGAGTTTTACTAGCGTAGTATATAACTTTATAAATCTTATCATACATTTGTCCAAGAACAGCTCCAATAGCACAATCACTAGTATCGCACATCAGTTCAAATGATTTCTCCCAGTTAGGTGAAACTATTATAGGGGTTGTGATTAGCTTTTCTTTTAATAACTCAAAGGCATTAAAACAGTCTTCAATAAACTCAAATTTCTTGTCCTTTCCTAAAAGTTGGCATAAAGGTTTGGTAATTTTTGAAAAATTTTTAATATAATGCCTGTAAACACCAACATGTCCAAGAAAACTTCTAACCCCTCTTACATTACTAGGTGTTAATTTAGATATAACTTGAATTTTTGCAGTGTCTACTTCCATACCATTTTTTAAGAGGTGTTAATTTAGATATAACTTGAATTTTTGCAGGGTATTCTTCCATACCATTTTCGTTACATTAGTAGGAGGTACTAATTTAGATATAACTTGAATTTTTGCAGGGTATGCTTCCATATCATTGAGGTGTTAGTTTAGATATGACTTGAATTTTCGTAGGGTCTGCTTCCATACCATCTTCCAAACCTAACACAATTCCTTCTGCAACCATAAATTGACATTTCTCCCAATTTAGAACTAAATTAGTTATTTCGCATAACTTCAAAAATTTTTCAAGACAATTTAAACTTGCGTTAAATGATGTTCGAAATATAGAGAAATCATCTATAAACACTTCTATTCCATCATCAATTAACTTACTAAATATAGACATCATACATCTCTGGAATGTTGCAGATGCATTACATAATTCGAAAGGTATTCTTCGAAAAGCAAAAGTTCCAAAAGGACTAGAAAATGTTGTCTTTTCTTGATCCTTAAAAGCAATAGAAATTTGATGGTAGTCAGTATATCCAAAACAAAAATATTTGTACCCAACAAGACTATCCACTTTTTGGTTTAAAAATGGTATAGGGAAGTGATCTTCCATAGTGGTAGTGTTTAATTTTCTATAATCAATGCAAATACGCCACCGAGTAACTTTTCTGATAGGTATTAATTCCTTATCCTCTTGTGCTTCACTAGTCACCCTTCCTTTCTTAGGAACACAATGAATTGGACTTACCCAAGCATTGTCTAAAATAGGATATATAATTCCAGTGTCCAATCATTTCAAAATTTCCTTCTTGACTACTCTTGACTACTTCTTTCATCATTGGGTTTAATCTCTTTTGTGGATCAACTCTTGGTTTATAATGTTTAGTCAATATAATTCTGTGCATACATATCAAAGAACTGATTCCTTTAATATCAGCTAAGGTCCAACCAAAAGCTTTCTTATATTTTTTTAATATATCTAACAGTCTTTGCTCTTGCAAATCATTTAATTCTGAAGATATAATAACAGGTAATGTAGACGAGTCTCCAAAAGTCTTTTCTCTTGCAAATCATTTAACATATAATAACAGGTAATGTAGATGAGTCTCCCAGAAACACATACTTTTCTTGCAAATCATTTAATTCTGAAGACATAATAACAGGTAATGTAGATGAGTCTCCCAAAAATACATACTTCAAGTGGCTAGGTATATTTTCAACTCAAGTTCAGGTGGTTTTATAATTGACGGAACTAGATTCTTATTAGCATTTCCTGTAATATCCAGCATCTCAAATCTTTCCTGAACATAATATAATATTTCATTTTCTATTTCGTTCAAAATAACTTCATCTTTGTCTTCAAAATCTTTTTTCTCTTCAAAATATTCTATAAAATGCTCGTTCAATAGATGTTAACTAATTTCCATGAGAAAACATTCATTATCTCTTTCAACAGCAGGGTATTGCATAGATTTCATAATATTAAAATTCACTTCTTGATCATTTACTCTCATAGTTAATTCTCCCTTTTGAACATCTATCATAGCTCTTCCAGTAGCTGAAAAAGGTCTCCTTACAATTATAGGTATTTCTTTATCTTCCTTCATATCTAAAATAATAAAATCTACAGGAAAGATAAATTTATCAACTTTTACTAACAAATCTTCTATAACTCTCTTAGGATAAGTAACTGAATGATCTGCTAAACGAAGAGTTACAGAAGTAGGTGAGACTTCTCCTAATCCTAATCTTTTGAAAATTAATAGAGGCATAAGATTAATGCTGGCTCCCAAATCACATAAAGCTCTACCATAAAATCTTTCACTGATAGTACGTGGTATAGTGAAACTACCTGGATCTTTTAAATTTTCAGGAAGCTTTTTCTGAATAATTGTTATAGTGAAACTGTCAGGATCTTTTAATTTTTCAGGAAGCTTTTTCTGAATAATTGCACTACACAAGTGAAACTACCTGGATCTTTTAATTTTTCATGAAGCTTTTTCTGAATAATTGCACTACACTCTTTCACCGATAACACACGGTATAGTGAAACTACCTGGATCTTTTAATTTTTCAGGAAGCTTTTCTGAATAATTGCACTACACTATTCAAGTGCAACAGTTTCATTATCCGTGAACTTCCTTTTCTTGTTCAGAATATCTTTCATAAATTTTACAACTTCCTTTTCTTGTTCAGAATATCTTTCATAAATTTCACATAATTGGGCATTTGCTCTAAGCCTTTTCTTATTCAATTGCACTACACTCTTCGCTAAGTGCAACAGCCTCATTATCAATGAACTTCCTTTTCTTGTTCAAATATCTTTCATAAACTTCACATAATTGGGCATTTTCTCTAAAGCTTCTACGAAGGGAATATTTACCATTAATTTCTTAAGGATTTCTATAAACTTGGAAAATTGTTTATTCTTTTTGTGTTGCTTCAATCTTTGAGGAAACAGTGGTGGAGGTTTCTCCACAGAAATTTTCATTGGTTTAAGTGGATATTCTAAATCTGGGTATTCATGATTCTTTTCTTTTTCTATATCTGCTCTCCTTTTTAGTTTTCGTTTCTTTCTGCACTCTTATTTCCAAATCTTTTCCACTTTGTAATTGTATCACATTTATCTGTTCTTTTCCTTGATCTTTAGGAATTGATTCCACAGTACTAGGAAAAGTTCCCGATGTTCGGTTACTAAGCGCAGTAGCAATATGCCCCAATCGGTTTTCAATATTATGGATAGTAGTTCCTTGATTTTGTAACTGGTTTCCTTGAATTTGTAATTGATTTCCTTGATTCTGCACTTGTTGACCCATGTTCAGTATCAGCTCTTCCATGGACAACTTCTTTTCCTTAAATTGAGTGTTACTGTTAAATCCTGGAAGATAAGAAAGTCTATAATTAACATTTATTTGGTTGGATGAATTTCTGTTTACTGGGTTGTTTGCCCATTGTTGATTTGTAGAAGAATTGTTATTCCAATTAAAGTTAGTATGACTCTTTACCTGGGTTATAATAGTTTGAATAAGGGTTGTTGGGTCTATTAATAACATTTAAAGTCTCATGTGGGGTTATAATAGTTCGAATAAGGATTGTTGGGTCTATTGTTAATAGCATTTAAAGTCTCATAAGAGGGTTGAACATCCACAAATTGCCCAGATAAATTCTCTTCCATTATAGTAGGTGTTGGAGAATAATTCATTTGATATTGCAGCAATCTACGAAGCTAACATAGATATTGCATCAGAATCATGGATATTAGCTACTCTTTTTGGATTTACCCTTTCATAGGTCCATTAAAAATTGTTGGTAGTCATCTCTTCTGTTAACGAATAAGCCTCATCAAAAGGTTTTGACATTAAAGAACCAACAACCGCAACATCTATAATTGATCTAAGAGATCCCACTAATCCATTGTAAAAAGTTTGAATTATCAACCAATCTGGTAACTAATGATGTGGGCACTTCCTATGAAAATCTTTAAATCTCTCCCAAGCTTCATATATTGACTCTCCATCAATCTGACAAAATAATATTATGTCATTTCTAAGTTTAGCAGTTTTGGATGGAGGGAAATATTTGGATAGAAATTTCTGTGAAAGTTCTCCTCAAGTTCTGATAAATCCAGGTGCTAATGAATTTAACCACATCTTAGCCTTATCCCTAAGTAAAAAAGGAAAAAGTCTAAGTCTAACAACATCGTTCTAAACTCTGTCATATTTAAAGGTAGCACAAAGTTCTACAAAACTAACGAGGTGTTAGTTAGGATCTTCATTTGGTGTACCTCCGAATTGATTGTTTTGTACCATTTAGATAATAGCAGGTTTAAGCTCAATTGAATTAGCAGCTACATTAGGATTTTGGATAGATAAGTGAATTTCATCTGCTGTAGGATTTGCATAATCTCGTAGAGATCTAGGTTGATGTTCATTTTCTATTCCTTGATTGTTCACATTGCTTTCCATTGTGTCAGGATTTCTAGGTTCTTTTCTTAGTTTTCTAGTTCTTCTAACAACGCGTTCTAATTCTGAATCGTAAGGTATAAAATTTTTGGGTCCAAATTTACGTATACAATTGAAATCAGTGCACATAAAAACAATTAACTAAATATGAAAACAAGTTATAATTCAAGTAAAAGTTTTCTAATAGTCCTAATTTGTCTGTTACTCTAATTATGATTTTTTAAAAAAAAATCTAATTTTACTCCCCGAAAACGGCGCTAAAAACTTGACAGCGACTTTATATATGCTTAAAAATACAAAAATTTGATACTGCTGCTAGAAGATTTAAATCCCCGGCAACGACGCCAAAAACTTAACAACGGTTATAGATTTGATAAAGGTGTGTATAAAATATTCAATAATTGCAAAGTTATCAACGCAAATATAGGTATCGCTCAAGTAATACAGTGCTCTAATGGAGTCCTGGATATCGATCCCACAAGGAGTAATATTAGAGGCTACGAACTAAGGTCTAAAAAATCAATGCTTAATCACAAAAACTTTAATTGCATATTTATCACTAATAGGCAATTGAAATAAAAATGTAATTTTAATAAACTCTTAATTATATAATTCTACTAATAAAGTTTCTAATGTGAAGTTTCATATATAAGAAAGCATCTTTCTCCTTATCAAGAAATTTAAGTGAATGGATAAATTGAATCAGTTCAAATTTTATTGTGCCAAATAGAAGCATACCTATTCTTTACCCTTTGGACCAGACATAAAGAACATTGACTATTCCTTTGCTTGGTTACTGAATATGCGGCTAGGCTGGGAGGATACCGACTCTCACTTCAGAGCTCCCACGTTCCCCTCGCCTAAGGGTTAACATCTACACTTCAGCACCTAAACGATATGATCGAATTGAGGATTTTAGTCTGTCACTCTAAAATCTCCAATTCTACACCCGATAATTTTTATTTCCTTATTTATTTGCACCCAAACATTCAAGGACTTTGACCTTTCTAAATCTTGGATGTTATCTTCACTATAGTTGTAAAACTCAACATATTTTAACAAATCAATTAACCAGATTGAAATTAAATTAAGATTGAAGTGAAAAGATCATCACAACTTCATTAACATTCTCATGGCACAACCAATTCAAATCAACATTTCACAAAATCTCAAGACAAGGAGAAAGATAGAGAAAACTACTCAGAACTCATAGAGAAAATACGACAAAACTTAAAACTACCAAAACTCATAGAGAAAATACGACAAAACTTAGAATTTATATATAAAAGCAAAGTCATACAAACTTCAATAAGTAAATACCATTCTCTACACAACTTGAAATTCATATATAAAATCAAAGCCATACAAACTATAACAAGTAAATAACTTTCTCTAAATTTCTCCCCAAGAACACTCCTTGAAGTTCCTCTGAATCTCTTCCTTTCTTTACAGTCACAACTTGAAATTCATATATAAAATCAAAGCCATACAAACTATAACAAGTAAATAACTTTTCTCTAATTCCTCCCCAAGCAAACTCCTCAAAGTTCCTCTGAATCTCTTCCTTTCTTTACAGCACACAAATTTCTCCTTCTAAGCGATAATGAGAAAGAAATCTCTCACTTTCCTTCGACTCTTACAATCTCTCGAAGAATTCCTCACAATACTAACCCTAAATTACACTCTCTAAATTCTAATTGACTCTCGAGAAAAACCCGTCATTGGCGCCGTCGAGCTCGCCGTCAGCGCCCAAGATCAAATTTCCACATTTTGGTCCTTTTTGCTCCAAATTCGCTCCTTTTTGCATCTTTTTGCTCCAATGACCATAATACAACTTACCTACAATAAAACATCAAAAATACCTTTCTTTAAAGTGCAATATCATCAAAATCATTGTAAAATAGGTATGAAAATCTCAACATATTTTTCTTTGGTCAACATACTGTCCCTTTGGTCAATCATGGCTTGCATCTACTTTGGGTTAACCCAAAGGGTGAGCCCAAGCTAAATCCTAAAAAGGATATATCCAGGGATCTTTTTGATATTCCTGATGAGTTTCTCAAAGAAGATGACCTCCTCAGCGAAGCGTTACATGACTTTGAGATGAAAACTCATCATGTCATGACCGTGATTACTCAGGGTTAACGGTCTACTTATGATAACCCTACTTTGATCTCAATGAGTGTGATCATCAAGAGCCCGTAGAGGCTCAGGTTGTCCCTATGACCGATCAGCGGGCCCTTCATAGGAGGAGAATATTACCCTTTTATAGGGTTAAATATCTCTCCTTATTGTCCATATCATAGTGTATTAGGCTAACCGAGCTGGATCCAACATATTCCTACCTCCTACGCAAATAGAGATATGTTTGGTGACACCCGTCGTACTATCTGAACCTGCAAGGCAAGAGTGAGTACCTTCAGACTCACACCTACAATCCTTAGTGAATGCAAAAGTCTAGGTAGCCTTAGTAGCTTAACAAGTTGAGCATATATTTCACAGAGGTAGACCTTACCTCGAGGTGTAGGAGTACATACTGGACCCTACGGGGTTTGTCCCTTAACTTTCCAAAAAATTTGATGGGGTAAGAAATCTTCATCAACACATTTCTCAGTTTCATGCATTGTGTTGCAATGTCAGGAAAAATGATATTTTTCTCCTTTGCCTCTTTATTATTAGCTTAGTTGAATTTGTGTTTGAATGGTATGCAGACATATCAAACGACAACTTTAGAATTTCACCAAACTATAAGATGCGTTTGTGAAATGGTTCACCGGTGTGCATCATTGAGTTACTTTGCATGATTTGATCTTGTCCCACCAAAATGACAACAATTCTTTGATACATTTCATTATTCATTGTACAACTTGAGCATGAAATGCGATTGACTTCTATAGGAATAAAATGTTGTCGTGTTTCTCATGGACAAAGTCAAAGGCCCAGTCTTTGTTTTGCTAAGTGTCACTCCAATCAAGGACTTCAAGGTTTTGATAGAGAAGGTAGCTGGCCTGCAGAATACTACAGGGTCTTTTGGTTCTCAAGTCATATGATAAAACCAAAGGTAAAAAGCTTTTTTTAGCCAGCCCTTCAAGGAGGACAAAAGAGAGCTTAGCATTGAAAGCAATTGATAACAAGCTGAAAAAGCATATTCTATCCACCGAGCCAGCTCACTCCTCTTCTTAGAAGATCATAATTAGAAGAAGCATATGATATACTCTTTTAGGAGAGATTTCCTTCGGAAGATCTTCAAAGTTTTTTTTCAAGCAGAGCATGCAACTTCCTATTCCGAAGAAGCCCGACATGATAGAGAAGACCAAGGAGCCCAACTATTGCCAACAACATAGGCATCTGGAGCATGTGCTTGAAAACCGCTACATCTTTAAGAATTAGCTTGAAGCCTGTCACAAAGTGAGGGAGATAGGGATTTTAGAGTAGGATCTAGAAAAGCCTCTTGGACAAGAATCAATCAGACTTGTTGCAGTTGTTCCAACCACACCTACTACATCTTCTACCTATAATGTAATTTTTGTTGAGATACTTTCTTTCTTTTCTACTGTAAACGTTAGCTCAAAGTAGGAGTCTATTTTCTCTGAAGCATTTTGTACTGATGATGAAGCAAAAAATGAAGACACTTTTGAGTACTTTTCAGTGTTAATGTTTACCTCTCATGACACTGACACATTCTTAGCAAAGGAGTGAAAAAATACCCATTAAAGCCCTTCTTCAATGAAACTTAACACACTCATGGTGACTTGAACGATTCACCAAATGGTGTAGGTGAGACACCTCTTTCTCATAGCACTTTCATAGAGCCTTTCTTGAGTGTCCTATTGAGAGTGACCCTACTAGGTTTCCTCACAAGGATATTCAAGAGGTCCACTAACTAAGCGGCAAGCTCCTTCTTCCAAGGGAAGCTAAGCCTACCTCAAATGATAAAGGGAAGATCATCACCCAGAAGGTAGATGACCCTTGTAAGGTTCCTACCCAATGCAGAAGAACCAAGAAACCCTCTAATGGGGTGAATTACAATGTGCTAGCACTTTTGAAAAGGTTTCCAACATCGTTGAGCATCTCTGTTGCTCTCCTTCTATCTTTTAAGTTGAGGGAGACTTTCGTTAAGGATCTTTTATAGCATGATGTCTTGCATTCCTATTACTCCATAGAGAGAATGAAGGAGGAGGTTTTAACGCAAGACATAGCTATAGTCACTTTTTCTAAGGATGACTTGTTGCTGGGAACTACAGACTAGAATCATCCCTTATACGTGACAACTATCATATAGGATACACATTTGAACAAGTTCTTAGTAGCCCCAGAGAATCAGTTAACATCATTAGTGTTTGCACTTTGGAGTTAATTTCATGGAATTCATGACAGTCGTGCTCTGTCTGGATCATTTTGATTGGCTTCAGTGAGAAGGGCCCAAAGACCATTCAGTGAGAAGGGAGTGAGAAGGGTCCAAAGATCCTTAGATCAATCACCCTTCCTCTCTAATTTAGAGAGTTTAAAAGTGAAGCCAAATTCCACGTCATACATGGGAACACATCCTTCAGATCCTTGCTTGAATTACTTTGGATTGATGAGTACGGAATGATACCTTCAACCCTCCACCAGTGTATCAAATATGTATGGAGGTGAAGAGTTTCCCATTCTGGGTGATATTCAACCTTTTTAGGTGAACAAAGTTGGTACATATGAAGATGTTGAGTACAATACCTCATAATACATCTCTACCTTTTTCTAGCACAATAGGATGCCCAAGGGCCCCTTCCTTCCTTAGCTCTCACCTAGTCAAAGGGGAAGAGATAGTTAAGCAGAAGGAAAAGCTTTGTGCAACACCTATAGTGGAGACAAGTAGAAGGTTCCCTAGTCTGTCGACTTCTAAGGTCGCACTGTGTGTCAAACTCGATACAAATTTTGAGGTAGAAGAGGCCTTACAGGTAGGCAACTTGAATGTCCACATAGTAATAGTCCATATGACTCTGATGAGGAGATTCTGTGGTCTCCGTTAGCGGTCATGATCCCTCACCTGTCCAAATTATCTTTGGTGGATGAAGTGTTGACTATCGGCCTGGTATCACAAGGCATTATAGGGAACTGACGGCTTCACATACTTCTATAGTTGATGATCTCAAGACATTCTTTGTACCTCCTAGACCCATGTATAAGGAGAAGGGTATTTTTTTTCTACAAAGTCGATTCACATGTAACTAATCATGGTGTAATGTGTTTGAATGATGATAATGAACAAACATTTGATATACTTCTTTCTTTTGACTGTTCACCTCTTATTGCTAAGTTAAAAGGATGTTTTCTAATAGGAAAACTTTTGAAAATGATTTTACATTAAAATAAAATATTTTAATAGAATCAAACTCAAAACCCTTACAAAATCAAACTCTTTCAATTTAAAATACTTCTAAACCTAAAACTAAATTTTAAAACCTCTTTTAAAAATTAAGAAGATCCCTTTTTGAATTCAATTTCAAAATTCAAAACTTTCTTCTAAAACGAAAATCTTACAGTTAAAATCTCTCAAGATTTGAGAAATTTCTAATATCAAACCTCTTAAAACATTTTATAAACACTTAAAACCTAAAACTTTTAAAAAGAGTTTCAAAATTTAATTAGGCTTTCTCAAATTAAACTTGACTAAAAAAAGTTAATAAAATCCTTTTTAAAGAAATATTCCAAACTCCTATTTAGCTTAGGAAATAAAACACAAGAATTTTTAAGTTCTATTAGGCTCTCTTAATTGCTTAGCCTATTCAAGACTTATATATTCACTAGCATGAGTGTCTCTAGAATGAACACGTTTCCCCCAATCTACATAATTCATATATTAGTAAATTTGTATCACTCACATTTTATTAAATGATAAAACTATTTTCTGAGAATTCATTTTGAATGGAGAAGAAAAATATTTTTGGTGAAAATAAAATGATCATTAAATATGAAGAGTGTAGACTTGGAAGTTTAAGTTGAATTATTTTGAATATTAGTGTCAACCACATGTATAACTCTAGGAATGAGGAACACGAACATTTAGCATAGAAAACTAAACTTCAAATCATTAGAAGAACCCTGGTTTCTTACACCAACCACAACATAGGAACATTGAAACTTCAAACTCTAAGAATTTTGTTTTGCCACCGTAAATGAAAAACTTAGGAATCAAATAAATCACTAGTTAAATATTGAACCTTCGAAAATAATTAAAATGAATCAACTCTATTTTTCACAACCACAACCTAGGATAGCTCCAAACTGTGAACTCTAGATTAGCCAACGTAGAAGAAAACTCAGATCACACATTCTTAAACAATTCAGTCTAGAAGCCTAGGTTAGATTAATAGTTACCAAAGATATACTTATGGACTAGAGCTTTTAAAACAGATGACCTACCCATTTATAGACTATATGGGCAAACTTGAATAAATCTTAATAAATTTAAACAAACTTAAATAATTCATAAACCTTAAAAAATTTTAAAAACCCCTTAAAATAAATTCAAAAACCCTTAATTAACTTTAACAAGTAACAACCAACTTTAAGAACTTCAAATAAGCTCAAATTTAATAAATTTTAAACGAACCTTAAGAATCTTCAAGCAAATGTTAAAGTAAACTTAAAATAAACTAAATAAATTAAATCTATAATACTTAAAAAATTTTCAGCAAATCAGTTTTAAAAGCTTAAAACACCATTTTCATAATCTAATAACAAACTTAAACAAATCAAACTTAAATGTCACCCCAAAATGAACCCTTAAAATGAAATTAATTCAACCAACTCAAGTCTTAGCTCAAGTGAAACAATCTTTATCCAAGCTCATTCAATCATCTAATTCCAATCATTCCAATGTCCATGTTAAAATCGATCATCTTGCAGACACTAACTAATGACCGAGAAAAATATAACTTTAATTAAGAGCATTCTTAGGAACAACTCCTGAGATGTAATTAACCATGAAGAAGACCCTTCAAAAGAATGATAAACCCCAGAATAAAATAAACTTTATCGTACACCCGTAAGGTAAGGAAAAATTTTGGTTTCGTAAATCCATAAATCATACAAATTTTCATCATCCGAGTTATTAGATCCATTCTAAGATAGTACTTTTGTCTTTTCGATTAGTATGTTATTCTTCAAAAGTCGTGTCTGATTATTTTAATAGAAATCTTTTGAGATATTTTGTGGCTAAAAAATAAAAACCCGATCAAGTTGTTGTAATCAAACACACTTGAAAGGAGAAATTACAACAAGCATGACAAACTTACATGGGGGTTCGATCCATGGGTGTTAAAGGTCGACTAGCTTGCTGGGGAGTGGAGGTAATTAGTCGAACTGAGCTGTGGGTAGTTAGGACAAAAAAGAAGGAGCTAGAATGGTGACAACAACAAAGAGAAGGGGGTCAGTCATTAAAGAAGTAGATAGAAAGAATGATCTCGGGTTCTGCAAGCAAGGGAGGAGGATATTGAAGGGAGGAGTTGTGACAAGTGCAAAAAAGTGGAATGAGAGAAATAGTTGGCGAGTGGCTGGAACAACAAAAAAAAACCATGAATGTCTGTTTCCAATCAACAACAATGAGCGGGAATGACGATGACAACGACAAGGAGTTGGACTACGAGATAGTCAAAGGAATACTGTCATGGGGCTATGACAATGACAAGGATGGATGGACGGTGAGGAATTGCAAAAAGATCAACAAAAGAACTAATGTCAGGGTGGTTATGGTGAGGAGGAAGGCATGCTAGTGAAATGAAAGGGATGCAAGAAGGGATATGGATAATAATCACCAACTAGAGACCAAGATACGAGTGATGTACCATCTGGAACTCTAAGATAAAACCCTTGAATGGAAGAAAACACACCGGTGTCTGTACTGATACAAAAAAAACTAACTCTAAATTATAAGGAAAAGAAAATATAGATTAATAAGATAACTAGGAGTATCCCATAAGAGCGGCTGAACCCACGAACACAAAATTACTTGGACCAGTTCAGTCCAAGTGTGAATTGGCTTCCACTTCAATCACGAGTAATCTTGTGCGTGAGATCTAGCTTCAGTCTGCCAGGGTTAGAGAAGCTGCTATGACATTCATCAAAGCTTTCATCTGCATGGTGAAGTGAGTGGGGTTGTTGTAATCTTTCTAGGTTGAAGAGTCTTCAACTACATCAATATGAGCAACTAGGTCCCACTGTCGATTGCATTAACCCCAAAGCACCTGAGAACCCCATTTGCGAGTAGTGATCCATGTTGGTCCAGTCTTTTGAGATCTCACTACTAAACTAAACTAGGACTGCGTGTCACATATATACTATTGGATCCTCCCAAAGTAACCTAATTGTAACTCAATCTGAACTTAAGTGAGGGTAGCATGAATATACCCAAAAAATGGCGACCATGGCAGTAAGCTATCAAATAGGATGTCCTAAAAATCTTTATGTTCTAACTAACATGTATTTGAAGTTGACTTTTTTGTCTAGCTATCATCTGTCATCACCAAACTGGATACTTTCTACATTTCTCTACTGGAAAAAGCACATGTAACCTCGGAATCCGCCACCCTTCGTGAAGTAGTAGGTGCTCTTATACCCATCATGTCGAGTCCTATGATCATGTTGTTATGGTCTTCTCAACAGAAGGTAGCAGGCATCCATGGTGCCACATCACACCAAACTTGATCCTGCAACTGGCTCCTAATCATAAACTCTATGAGACACTTCATGTCACCCTATTATCATTCGTCAACCACATCTGTGAATATGATTGAACATGTCTTTAACTCATGAAGCTAAATTCATCCACCATTTGTGTGTGTGTTCTTACTGATTCCTCCATCAGTGATGAGAGTGTATACTCTTCCTTTCACAGTGCAACGAGTGTAGAATATATTATGGCAAAGCGAGTGCCGCTCCCTCGTATCCTCAACCTAGAGAGCATGTAGAACCACGAGCATCTCACCCTCATTCGGTGGAAAACAATACTCCTCACCCAATTCATCAACAACCTCTTTTGGCTCACCGGGCAATCGGAAGCAATGTCTCCAAAACCATGACACCTAAAGCATTTCCTGGTTGGGATTGTATTGGTTATGTTATTCTTTTCAAACTTCTCACTCGAAGTGTCTATTTCCTGCTCATGACTAATCGGCTCCACACCCTGAGGCTTGGTCATTTTGAGTTCTCCAACTATGTGTGTTTGTCTAACTACATTGGTTGTCTGCTCTATTTTGGTTATTTCGCTACATTCAATGCTAAAGTTTACACGCCCCTCAATGTCCAATAGGGTAGCAATTGGGCCAAATTACTGATGGAAGAATTCAAGCCTCCATGGTATTTAGCTATGGTGTGTTCCTTCCGCTCCACTAACAGCTGCAAACATATTGTAATCTACTACTCCGTCGATAGCCCCTATTACATGTAGTGGAACTTCATGAAAAAATCTTAGTGGTAGTGCGGGGGTAAGTACTGTCATTGAATCTCCACATTCATCTTCTCCCAAAAAGTGTAATGTCCCGTCCTTTTGTTTATATCACTCTTCATATTCTCCCACCACAAAGAAGCATTCTTCTTCAGCTTAATGGAAGCAAGCTTCACTTTCCTATAATTGGACACCTTGTATTCAATGATTCGCTTAACAGTCTACATCTACATTAGAAAATCATCTGTATCCATTCTCCCCTCAAAGTCTGGTAGATCCACCTTCATTCCCAGATCTCAATATCCTCTACTAGACAAATCATTTTTGTATTTTCTAATAAGCACTCTATCTTTGTATCTTCTAACAAATATCTCGTTTCAATGTCTTCTGAAATGCATCTCATTTCGGTATTCTTCAGTAGGCACCTCAACTTTGTGTCATCCAATAAACACTTTAGCTCTAGAACTTCATTGATACTGTACTCCACAAAGCATTATGGCATGTCTTCTTCTTCACTGGAATTATCCTTACTGATGAGATTTAAGTGTTCTTGCTCTACTTCATGAATTTTAATATTACGCTCGTTGGTGATGCCTCCCTGGTTCATTTCCTCAATGGCATCAAGCCAATAGAGCACTTGGCATGGTTGTCGCTGCATCTCTTCCATGGTAAACTCCTAATCGTCATCCGACACTTTGCTTCTCGATGGCATGATTATGATTTGGGTGGGAATAGGTGGAAGGAGGTGTATAATGATGCTATAGGGTAAGAAATTTTTTGGTAGAGATATGGGGGATGCTAGAAACCCTGGGGAAGGACTAAGGTTAGGTTGGCCTAATACAAATGATACCAGAGTTGACCAAAATCCTAAAAGAAAAAGAAAATATTATTACTAAAAGAAAATAGGTGATTACAATCAAGCACAATTGAAAGGGAAAATTACAACAAACACAACACACTCATATGAGGGTTCGATTCATGGGTGGTGGAGGTGAGCTAGGTGATCGAGGAGTTGAAGTAGGTAGTTAAAATGGGTTGTGTTGGGTTGTAAGGGTGACAATAACAAAGAGGGGTTAAACAATACCAAATAGGTTGGAAAGAATAGTCTTGGGTTGCGACAGTAAAGCAGGAGGATGTGGGAAGCAAAAAAGTTACGCGCTTGCTGTAAGATCAGCAGACTAAAATGAGAGAAACAACTAACCAACAACTGGAACAATAAAAAACAACCAAGAACAACTTTTTCCAGACGATGACAACAAGCAGGGAAAACGACAACTGGGGGAACGTCTGGTAGTACAGGATAATTAAAGAATGACTATCTTGGGGCTGCGACGATGAGTATGGTTGAACGACGAGAAATTGCATAAAAAAAAAAATAAAATGGCTATCGTCGGGGTTACTGCATTGAGAAAGAAAGTGTGGTAGGGAAGCGAGAGGGAAGCAGAAAGGGATGAGAAATATTATCACCACCTAGAAATCAAAATACAACCAAATCGTCACCTACAACCCTAAAATGCAATCCTCAAAGGGAAGAATAGATGACAACCGTCCTAAGAGATAACACAAGAAAAAATAACCCAAAAATATCAGAAAAACAAATATATAATTATATGATAGCTACGAATGACCCATTAGATCTACAAGCCCGACGATCACAAAATTACCTGGAGCAGTTCAATCCATGCGTGAACCGGCTCCCTCTTGAGTCGCAGGCAATCCCATGCAAGAGATATCCCGCATCATCATTACCACCATCCGTTCATAATGTTTGTACAGAGGAAAATTGAAGTTCAACGCATCATTTAAATGTAGTAAAATGCGATCAAATTTCATTCTTTATAAACATTGGGAACGACCAAGGAAAATGGAAAAAACCATCAACAAATAGTGCAAAGCAACGACATCCTTGTAAAGAAGGATATTTGTATGCCCCCAATCATTAGATGCAGTACGTTCTAAAAACTTATATTTCTTACTATAACTTGGGAGGAGAACCGGTGACATTTTGCTAGGGTACATGAATTACAAAACGGAAAACTGCTTGGTATAAATGAGCAAGGAGGTTGATGCAACATTGCAGATGCTCTAATGCCATGGAAGGCAACTCTATCCAAAACCTGCAGATTACAGAGAAATGGAAGCAGAGAAAAAGAGAAACGAGGAACAGAGAACATACTCAGTCATTGTAGTGGCTCGCCGTGATTAATTAAATTGCTACAGTAATGTAGAACTCTATTTATGGATATAATTGATGATTCTAGAGATAAATTATTATAAGAGTAAAGATAAAACGGCTGAGATATGTTTAGATGATCCAAAAACTGCTGTGTGCTTCATGAGCTTGTTTCCCGCCAAATTCCAACGGTTTTCATGGCAGTCCACCCACGCATTTCGGTTGTAGAATAACCATAAACTCTTTACAATCCAAGCATATGATAAAATAATAATAATAATAAAGGTGACTTGATTAAAATGACAAACATAGCAAGTTTAAAGAGAAGATGAAAAGGTCCACTTATCTAAAATATAAAAAAATTTTGATTGATAACAGATTCCACTAGAAACTGAGCATTGCATGTTATTTCGATTCAGGTAAAAATCGTGAAGGGGAAAGGCTTCGTTTTAAATCAGCAAAAGAAAAGTTTTTGACCTCTCAGAAGTTCTCTCAGAAAATTAGGTTGAAACAAAGTTGATTCCTCAATCTAAAAGTTCTTCTCTTCAGCTCTAACATTTCTCTTGATTAATAAGAATTCTGAACCCTAAAAACACTCTGCTTCCACATAATAGTAGTCCTGGCTCAACTATCATGACATCAGAAGCAGAGCTCCTGAAATACTCTAAAGCTGGTGAAATGGTGTCCTATAAATCACTTAAAATTAGAAGGATTCCTTTGATTAGCTCCAGGAGTGAAAACTGGAAATCGATCAACATCCCCCCTATCGCCTCTAACATCATTATAAACATTAGAATCTCGCCGTAAACCGCCCTCTATTCTTTGGCCATCTCTTCCTGGGTTAGCAAGAAGAGGGCCGCCAAAAAATATTGACTGTTCTGTATATGTTAACCTCTCCTGTTGCTGTGAGGTACCAACCGAAGAAGAAGAGCTTGATACATTGGTCCTCCTTCCATAACCTCCTACTTCAGCTGAAGTATTTGTTGCAGGAACTCTACCCCGGAATGGAACTTCAGTGTTTTCAGGCCTAGTTGATGGTAGAACAGACACATACCTTCCAGCTTCTTGATCCCACACAACTGAACTCCTCCTGCTTTCCCTGACAATTGAATTGGCAGATTGAAACATTGGATTGCTTGGTTGCATACTAGGGATACTGGATGGTTGAGTATTTTGGAGAGAACCTCTTGGCCTTGTAGGATTTGATGGCTGCATTGGTAGTGGATTCAAAGCATAAGGTTGTTCATGGATGTGCAGAGGACTACTAAGACTACTAGCTGTTTGTGTGCCATTTTCGTAGTCATCCTTGCTTGCAATGCTTTGTGGGTATGAGTTGCTCAAAGGTGAGTGTTTGGGATCAGTTTTTGGTTCTTTGTTGGTGCCATAATCGATGCTCATGCTGCTTCTGACACTAGCATTACTGCTAGACTCGGTTTCTGGGATTTGACGACCTTCTATTGGTCTTAGAACGGAGGATGAAGCCCTGGCTTTAGCAGCTGCTTTCATTGCTTCATTTGAATCCAATTTGGCAAGTTTCCAAGCACTGAGTTTAACTGGCCTTTTGGACCTGTTTGTTTTGTCAATGTAGCTTGCTGAATCGGGATCTACTGTGGAGGGCACCATTCCAGGCTCTAGATGTGGAATGACCTCATCCTGTTGTGGAAAAAAGGAGAAGTAAATAAAAGTTGAGATGCAATGTAATGAGTGGAGATGAATTTTCTGAGATTTATTGAGACAGAAATAGCAGTATGTTTCAAAGCATTCTAGAATTAATATCTGCACAATTTATCACACTTTGGATATATGGACGCAAGAGTGTAACAAAATAAAAAATTAATAAATAAAAAAACATGAAAAATAGCACTAATAATGTAAAGCACGTAGTAATAGTCTATTTCCAGGACATGATATAAACAGACACTTGGCAAAGGCAGTGGTCATCTTCATGCAGCACCCGTCTTTATTTAAGGTATAAATCTTGTACTAAAAATATCTGCAAGTCTCTTAAAATTTCATACACAAAAATCAGCAATTTAAGTGCAGAAATAATATGAATGAAATATTAGGGAGCTGAGGAAATCTACCCTTATAGATTTGAAAAAGCACTACTGAGCAACAAGTTGCGGAAATTACTTCAATAAGAAAGTGAGTTGGGCCCATTTTAATATAAAAAAACTCTTCCATATTTAATGCAAAAGAAGATAAATTTTATAAATAAAATTTGGAATAACTTAGGATCAGTTGTTCTTCCATCAAAGGCAATGTCAAGTCCTTAGATGATGATAATTCTACCATCGCTTGGTTTAATTTATGGATAATAACTCTCCTTCATAGAGCCTTTTCTAGTTTCTTCCAATTTTATTCAAACACGTTTATTGTTGCTTCAGAAGCTATGAAGAAAGGTTCTGCTTTCTACTAGAGAATTCTGATGGTGAAGCCATATCATTTAGTTCTTTATTCCTTAACTTCTATTACTTTATAATGCTGATGAGGAAAAAATAGTAGATTTAACAAAAACAACACTTCTAAACCCTACCAAACAACGCATTTTAATATCCCTTAAACCAAATAATCTTAAGCCTGGCTTATCTCCATTAATGGCCTAAGCAAATAAGAGGATAAGCTGGGTGGATGGCAAGCTTATAAANCGCTACAAATCAACAATGGGCAAACAACCCAGTGAACCCATTAGGAAACTCATCCAACCAAGGAAATGTTAACTATAGACCCTCTTATCCTCTAGGATTTAACTGTAACACTCAAATTATGGAGAAGATGTTGTCTATGGAAGATCTCATATTAAACATGGGCCAACAATTGCAGAATCAAGGAAATCAATTACAAAATCAAGAAAATCATTTAAAAATTCAAGGAAATGCTATTAAGAATACTGAAAGCCTAGGGCATATTGCTACTGCACTTAGTAACCGAACATTAGGAACTTTTCCTATTACTGTGGAACCAAATCCTAAAGACCAAGGAAATGAACTAACCAAAGCAATACAATTACGAAGTGGAAAAGAATTAGAAACAAGAGTGCAAAAAGAAACAAAAACTGAAAAAGAGAAAGTGGATACCGAAAAGCAGAAGGATCATGAGTACCCAAATTTAGAGTATCCATTTACACCAATGAAAATTACTGTGGAAAAACATCCACCCCCATTTTCTCAAAGATTGAAGCAGCACAAAAAGAATAAACAATTTTCTAAATTTTTAAAAATTCTTAAGAAATTAATAGTAAACATTCCCTTTATAGAAGCTTTAGAGCAAATTCCTAATTATGTGAAATTTCTTAAAGTCATTCTGAACAAGAAAAGAAAGTTCACAGATAATAAAACAGTTGCACTTAGCGAAGAGTGTTGTGCAATTATTCAGAAAAAGCTTCCTAAAAAATTAAAAGATCCTGGCAGTTTCACTATACCATGTGTTATTGGTGAAAAATTTTATGGAAGAGCTTTATGTGATTTGGGAGCCAGCATTAATCTTATGTCTCTATCAATTTTCAAAAGATTAAGATTAGGAGAAGTCTCACCTACTTCTGTAACTCTTCAGGTAGCGGATCGTTCAGTTACATATCCTAAGCGAGTTATAGAAGATGTGTTAGTGAAAGTGGATAAATTTATCTTTCCTATGGATTTCATTGTGTTAGATATAGAGGAAGATAAGGAAATACCTATCATTTTAGGGAGACCATTTTTATCCACTGGAAAAGCTATGATGGTTGTTCAAAAAGGATAATTAACTATGAGAGTTAATGATCAAGGAGTGACTTTTAAGNCGTGCTATTATCCAAATGGTACAAAACAATCAATTTGGAGGTACACAAAATGAAGATCCAAACTTACACCTCACTAATTTTTTAAAACTTTGTGCTACTTTTAAATATGACAGAGTCTCAAACGATGTTGTTAGACTTAGACTTTTTCCTTTTTCACTGAGGAGATAAGGAGTCTCAAACGATGCTGTTAGACTTAGACTTTTTCCTTTTTCACTGAGGGATAAGGCTAAGCTAAATTCGTTAGCACCGGGATCTATTAGAACTTGGGGAGAACTTTCACAGAAATTTCTATCCAATTATTTCCCTCTATCTAGAACTGTTAAACTTAGAAATTACATAACATCGTCCTTTCACAGAAATTTATATCCAAATATTTCCCTCCACCCAAAACTGCTAAACTTAGAAATGACATAACATCGTTCTCAGATTGATGGAGAGTCAATATATGAAGCTTGGGAGAGATTTAAAGATCTTCTTAGGAAGTGCCCTCATCATTCATTACCAGATTGGTTGATAATTAAAATTTTTTATAATGGATTAGTGGGATCTCTTAAATTTGNCTCTCATAAATGGTGTTCTCTACAGAAGGTCATTCAATCAAATGTGGCTACGATGTTTGAGTAGAGCCGAGGCACAGGATATTGTCAAGGAAATACATGCTGGATTGTGTGGTGCTCACCAGTCGGGACCTAAAATGAAAATCAAAATTAAAAGACCCGGATATTATTGGCCAACAATAATGTCTGATTGCATGAATACAGCAAAAAAATGTCATCAATGCCAGATACACGGAGTGGTGTTACACTAACCGCCGAATGTTCTACACCCAACTATTGCCTCGTGGCCATTCGAATGTTGGGGTACGGATATAGTGGGTCCGATAGATCCTCCATCCTTTAAAGAGCATAGATTCATACTTGCAGCGATATATTACTTCTCTAAATGGGCAGAAGCAGTTCCACTTCGAGAAGTTACAGCTCAGCATGTCCTACAGTTCTTTAAAGACCAAGTCGTTTATCATTTTGGTGTACCGCGAAGAATTATTTCTGATAACGGAACAGCTTTCAAGAGCACAAAAATCAACAATTTTATCAGAAAACACGGAATAGATTGGAGATACTCTACAATTTATTTTCCGAAAGCAATTGGTAAACACTTGTACAAATTTTGAAGAAAATACTCAATGAAAATAAGCGTGACTGGCACAATAAACTGTAGCCTTCAACAAAACACTTGTACAAATTTTGAAAAAAATACTCAATGAAAATAAACAAGACTACCTTCAATAAAACACTTGTACAAATTTTGAAGAAAATACTCAATGAAAATAAACGTGACTGGGACAATAAACTGCTAGAAGCTCTATGGGCCTACCGAACGACGTTCAGAACTCCCACTCAATGTACACCTTACATGCTCGTATACGGGTCAGAGGCTGTACTACCATTAGAAATACAGACTCCGTCTCTCAGAGTCGCCATTGCTAATCAACTTATATCTGAAGAAAATGCAAAGCTCAGACTTGAAGAACTTGAAAGTCTTGAAAGAAAACGTCTACAAGCACAATAACATCTGGAGCTATATCAAAAAAAATGATACGAGCTCATGATAAATTGGTCCGCCCAAGGACATTTAAACTGGGTACCTGGTCCTTGTACTCAAAAGACCTATTCTTGCACGTCGCAAGATAGGTGGGAAATTTGAGCAAACTTGGGCTTGTTCTCAAAAGACCTATTCTTGCAAGTCGCAAGATAGGTGGAAAATTTGAACCAACTTGGGAAGGCCACCATTTGTTGTTCTCAAAAGACCTATTCCTGCACGTCGCAAGATAGGTGGGAAATTTGAGCCAACTTGGGAGGGACCATTTGTCATTGAAAAGGTCTACGCCGGAGGAGCTTACCAACTTATCAACTCTCAAGGAGAAAGACCTATGCTTCCAATAAATGGACGATATCTAAAGACGTACTATGCAACATGACGAGGCTTGCTGCTCTTGGTGGGTCATGTGTATGTAAAAAAAAAAAAAAAAAGNTCCAATAAATGGACGATATCTAAAGGCATACTATGCAACATGACAAGGCTTGCTGCTGTTGGTGTGTCGTGTGTATGTAAAAATTTTTGTAAACTTCAGATAGTTTTGGGGTTACTTATGTGGCCTGAAATGGTCTATGACCATTTAGTATTAATGAAAATTCTTAATATCACATATTATATTCATTTTTATTTTTATATACATATATTAATGAAATAAAATACATATTAATTAAACTATGTTCTGTTCTGGTTCACAAACAATTTCAGCCCACTGATGTCTCCCCGATAATTTCAGGAGAAGATGT